>JANAVB010005597.1:32708626-32712774 GCA_029216955.1 Iris pallida | reverse complement strand
CGATCCTTCAGCACAGAGCTAGTTCCTCCTTAAGAACACTTAGATAGCTACAAGAACAACAAGCGAGTAGCTTAATGAGTAGGAGAACAGTGAGACACCACTACACACATGCATGCATGTCCGTTCAATAACATTCAGAAACTAAGCTCAGTTGGCGGCGGCATCGTCGTCGTCGGAGGAGATGGTAGTGGACATGGACCTCATCTCCATGACCTTCTTGTGGGAGTTGGAGTGCTTGTAGGTCCGGAAGGTGGGGCTCTTGGCGGGCCTGTACTCCGGGAGCAGCCTCCCGGACTTGAACCTCACCCCGCACGCGTTGCACAGCGTCTTCGGCCCCAGCGGCCCTGCCCTCCACTGCGGCGTCTTCTGCGACAAGCAGTGCGCGCACCTCCTCCTCTCCTCCTCCTCCACCACCTCCTCCTCCTCGTGGAGCTCCTCCTCCTTTCTCGGGAGGGCTATCAGCTCGCTCTCGGCGAGCCAGTAGGCCTGCGGGACCAACGGGGACTCCGGGTCCACTTTCCTCCTCTTGGACCTGGCCCTGGTTGTTGGGCTAGGCAGCACTGTAGTTGGCCTGCTTGCAGTGTTGGTGGCCGGTGGTGGTGGTGGTTGGGCTGTGAACCCTCCTCCGTTGAGGCATTCCTCGACGAAGGCCGACAGCCACTCCAGGCTCACACCTCCTTCCTGTGTTTGCAACAACAACAACAACAAAAAGAGTTTGTGACCAATATATATTATAAACCAACAAAACTCAAGAATTCATGACTGACCATGTTGTTCTCTCCAGGGAAGAGGTACTCTGGCAAGCTGCTTGGAATAGAATTGGAGTAGATGTCCATTAGAGAGAAGAAGAAGAAGGCAACAGCTACTGCCTCTTATCTCAAGTGGCCTTTTATTTCTGCCCTTCTTTTGTCGGCAGAGAAGCCCACACACTTCCTACTGTCATACACTCTCTTTGGCCCTCTCTAAAAGTTCAAAATTTGAAACCCTTGGAAAAAAATCTTCACAGGAAAAGGAACCTCTTTTTTACATATAGGTTCCTCAATTTATCTTAATTAGTTAACCCTCACCAATCACATCTGGCCTAAGTGTCTCAGTTGGGAGGCATCAGTAGTCCCACCTGTCTCCGTTCGAGTTGGAGTGGACGTTCCATTTAGGCCTTGTTTGGTTCGCAGAATCATTGGTTTAGGAAAAGAAAATGATTACTTTCTTATATTTGGGTGCCAAAAAAATTGAAAAGAAAATGAAAGTGATTTTCAATAGAAGAAAATTTCCATCTATCCAAGCAAGGAATCATTTTTTCATATTAAAGTATTCACTTTCTTTTTCAAATTTCTTTACATTTTCAAACATCCAAAAGAAAAATCATTTCCCAAAGGAAAGAAAATACAAAGGAAATGATTTCCTTTTCCTTCCATTCTGCGAACCAAACAAGGCCTTAATACATGAGATGTGGGAGTGAGGACAATGAACCCAAAAGAGACTGCAATGTTGTACAAGTCCCGAACCTATACGCCAGCCAATACAAAAAGATAGTTAATTGGTATCACTCAGTCGTCACTACAACTTTGGAGTTATGGCACAGTGGTAGGATCTTTATTATAATAATTCTCTGTCCGAATCATAAGATATGCTGCTTAGAGGGCTCGCATAACTGCTACTCTTTGAAAGACGAGGTCCAGTAATTTTCTGCAGAGACAATTTTTCAACAAATTAGCTAGAGGAGGAGAAGTTTCACAAAATTTCCTACAATCTCAACGAATACACTAGATGGACTGACGTTTTTGCTGTAGAAACGCCGTACCATCCGACATTTCTTGCGTTTTTTAATTTTTTTAAAATTCCCGACAGTTGGATCAGATTAGTTTACTGTTAAATTTTAATTTAATTTTAGGTTTAAATTATCCTAATGGCATTCCAACTATAACGTTCGAACGTTTTTTACACCTTAACTTTCCATTGCTTGATGGCATACCAACTTTATAAATTGTTCTTTTGAAGCATCTTTCGTCAATTTTGAATCACATTGGGACCACTTCAAACACATATTTCGCACAAGTATTTAAATTACGTTTTTGTACTACAAGATATATTGTTGAAGTGATCTCAATGTATTTCAAAATTGATGAAAGATACTTTAAAACAACAATTTATGAAGTTAAGGGTGTCAAAATTGAACGATAGAAAGTTAATATGTCAAAAACGTCCGAACACTTAGCTCGAATATATACATTTTTATATATACTATTTTTCTTGCTAGCTAGTATGAATATAGTTATGTTCTTTATACGAATTTTAGCTAATGGTTAGTTGGAGATAGTTGGCTAGTTAGTTGTCATTGTTAGATTCTAACCTATTATTGCCCTATTCTAGATGTCCATTAAGACACATTGGTTTGCAAGGACAAAGCAAGTACTTCTATGGTTTTGACTCATTTACTTCATGTCATATTCTTTTCATATTGGACACATTGTTACACGACATGGTCTTGTACTCTAGTTCATGTTCTTTAATTGTATATGGGGAGAAAAAATACTACATATATGTGACCAAAGCCCAACCTAGGATTCATGTTGATAGCTTAGGTCTCACGTCGTGCACGTGGGATTCTAAGCCGTACCATTACTTGTGCTTATTCATGTGCTTACTCCAGCCTGTCACATACTCTAGTAGCTATTTCAAATTCACATGTCATGATCTCTAGCTACATGTCTTATAGTGTTATCTTGCATTTACAGTTCATGTTCATCCTGTTTCCTTGTTCTTTACTTGTTCACCATGTTGTACTTGTTTCATTATCGTAGAATGTACTTTGCTCCTTTCCTAACTGGATCGTTGACATATTAGGCCGTGACATGAGGATTGGATTGGACTGGACAACTCCTAGAAGATTGTAGAAGACCAAATGTAAGTATTTTTCTTATGTTTTCATTAGATAGATGTTTAGTATCTTCTTTAGTTAGTTGCGGGATTTGTCTCCGGATTCTCTTGTATAAGTTGTACTAAAGGAACATAATGGTATGTGATATTATTCTAGCACGTGATTCGATGTTGTGATGTGATTTCATGATATTACCTGAAGTTTTTCTTAGAATTTTACATCTTACTACGTTGCGTCTTCCAACGTATGGTATGTCCGACTCGTATCCGATTATTCGAAAACGGGTAGTTGTGGTATCATTTGATAATTTAGCCTTAAGTGAGAAAACACGTGCATTAAAATATATTGTTTTATGTCAATTGGATCATATTATTTAGGAAAATGTTTGTTTTATGACATGTGGACCAGGCCACCACCTGGCCCACATGTCAGGAAATGGGTGAGTGGTTGTAAGAAGGTTGTAAAAGTTTGGTTGTAACTGTAGCATTGCTCTATTATTTATCTATTATTTACCTGCTATGACCATAAGCCCACATGGAGCTGGCCTAGAAAGGACATACTTCAAAACAGTCATGTCCTTCCTACCCAACCAGAATATATGTAAACTTCGTGTTGGGGATACAAGCAGCTAAGACATTTATGTTATTTGTTTCCTACCACTAACCTCACTACCATAGAGGTTGGAAGGGCAGCATGGACATGGCTGTCATCTATCAATCTCATACAATTCTATATCTCAATATTATGCAATGTGAATTCTTATTCATAAAGGAATAGTACATAGTTAATTATATACAATACACTTATCTCAATATATGGAAACCAATCAGATAGTTCCTTGTTTCCATCAGAACTTTCCTATTCATGTTGCTTCATGAATTGGTCTTGAATAATACATATTACACCAAGGACTTTATTGAAATGCCTGGATACTATTTCTCCGGATCGGACATATTCAATCCCATATACTCTATTTTTAGAGTTATGTCCAAACATTGTAAGAAAAAGTACAAGTTGCTCTTCCACACAAACATATTTTGTATCATTGAGTGATCCATTGGTACTGGTGTGTAGAATATAAGCTAACTTGTAGAAAGCAACGCAACTCATTCTAAGATAATGTACACTATTAACATGCCCAACCATCAAAATTTAATACATGTGTGCTTTCATCAATTGTTCTTGCAATGTCTCATCGGTCGTTGTCCTCTCGTCCTCAATTACGGGATAATTATTGTTATGACAATAAAAGTACTAGCCCCAAATGAAT
>JANAVB010005597.1:32598626-32703626 GCA_029216955.1 Iris pallida | reverse complement strand
ATATATATTCTATTCCCCTTCTAGTAATTGTAAATTTTGTATTTAGAGGATCAAGAGGGTTCTGTGGATAGTAAAAATGAGGTAATCCAAGTCTAGATACAAATTTATATTTTGAGCTATCGGTAGGAGATTAGTAGCAATTTTACTATTTCCGAATAAGCAAGGTTAGTCAAGGTTAATAGCTAGTTTGATTCATACACCACGTCAATAACTAGGTTAGCAAATTTATCTCCATATTATGCTGCAAAATGTTGGTTCTTGCTTTTCATGATACCAAGCTCTAATACCATGTTGTCTTTCATGAACCAAGCATTTATACCTTGTTTTTAAGATAAAGAAGCTCTGCTACCATGTTTTTTTTATGTCGGTAGGCATGAGAGGAGGAAGAGAAGAAGATATGTTGGTTTTCTTCAAAGAATAATTTTCTCTAAAAATATAGCAGTAGACACCATCTCTTCTCCTCCATCTCTCATGCCAAACGACATATAAACCATGGTATCAGAGCTTCTATATCTAAAAAACAACAATCTTTGTTCATTTAAAATTTAAGTGATTCACCTACATGCAAAAGAATATCGCACAATGGCACAAGATAATTAATATTTTTTAAATAAGAGTATCTTACAACGCATACTATGGAATTATTTCTCATGCAAGAAATAAGAGTTGAAATTCTTCTGTATCTAAATGTTCAAACTTGAAACAAACAGTACGCAAGTCATGAAAAGCAGCCTTGTTACAGTTTAAAATATTAAACGTAGTTGAACATCCATACTGAAAATCAATGGACACAGGGGTGACCCCACGTATGGCCCAGGGTGCGCAGTTGTTCCCGTGAGTTTTTAGCTTCCGTTAATATACTCTTGTCTGTCTCGCTATTTTTTTCTTCTTTATAAATTTAACCACCAAAGGATTGTCTAGATGGTAAAGTGGTTAGGTTAGGTTGTAAGCAGGAGATCTAGAGTTCAAGCCACATTATGGGTGCTTTGTAATTATTATTTTACAAATGCTATATTATGTCCGATATCGATCCGATACAGTTTGGCATGTCCCAATCCGATACCGACCGATACCCGATACTGACCGATACCAACATTAGGGTTCTCTTTTCCGATCAATTTGGCAAAGAAAATTGAAAGAAAAAGACAAATCAACAAGGGTTTGAAGCATAATAATGTTGTAAAAACATATAAAAGAAGAAAATTGATCTATTGCATTTAAACCAATCGGTAAGGATGACTACTATTTTATTTAATTTTCAAACTACTAAAAAATAATACTGTAAATACTTAAAAGTATGTCTAAATGTATAAATTATAGTTTTTAAATGTTAATAGTTTATTAATAATTATTTGTTTTCCGATACCAACAAATCCGATACTCTGATCCGAAATCGCCGATACTACCGATATAGCCGATACCTAGACTCATATGAATGGTCCGATACTGATTCCAATACCGATACTGGGAACCTTGCTCTCTGATTACTTATCTTTCTCCATTTATCTTTATGAAAGTCTCTACCAACCAAATGTGGAACCTGTTTACAATTACTTATCATTACAAATTTAAAACTGACAAACAATTGGGGTTGGTAATTAATTCTCTACCTCCATTTATCTTATGAAATTATAGTGTATCCCAACCCACGTTAACGGACATGGATTCGACACGAAACAGTTCAGACACGGTGACATGGATTCGGCACCTATTTTGGTGTCCTAATGTATTCCGGAGTGTCCATGGCATGTCCGATACGTGCATCCGACACGACATGGCATGAATTTGGAGTGTCTGTGCTTCTTACCTCCCACCTAATGTGGGACCGACTCCCGATTAGTTATAATTTACAAATTTAAAAACTAACATACGACTTTGATTGGTAGTGATCTATGAAGCATGTGCATTTAAAACAATTGGAGTATTGATTTGTAAAAACCGTTGAAACTACTGAAACCGAACAATTCACATACTCTCATATGATGGGTCCAACTTAGAAATGACTTTTTGAACCTTGGCAAACTAAGACGTTTTGAAGTAATTTGGATGTTGATAATCATTTTTATATTTGTCCTTTCATTTTGATAATATTCAAGTTAATGTATTTTCACTCCCCCTCTCGGAATTTGTTTTAACCTGCTTTGAACAACTTTTGTTCTAAAAGTCATACGCTAGTTCTTACAGCCATTACAGGTCTAAACTTTGAAGTTCATGGAATTTCGATTAAGGAACCTTTTCTTGATCTAGTATCCTAAAAGTCTAGGAAGTTTTATCAGGATGGGCATTCTATGATCAATGGTTTTAGGTTTTGCTAGGAACCTTTTCTTGATCTAGTATCCTAAAAAGCCTAGGAAGTTTTATCAAGATCGTCATTCTATTATCAATGGTTTTAGGTTTTGCCCAGAATGACACATTGGCATTCCCAGAGGGTCAAATACTGATTTAGAGACCAAGCTTGCCGAGCGACAAAACTATTAACCTTCAAATAATTTGTTCGTACTCGTATCCTTGCAACAAAGCCAACAGGTTTGGCAGATACACTACTGTAAAGGCATGTATGTTTCCTTCTAACACCATTTTTATTCTAAACTTTCGATTAGATGTTTGAAGGAATTAAGATTCTTTTAACCCACTAAAAGTCGAATGCCTTACTAATTGATTGTCTAGAGCTAACAACTTCTGATACGAACAAAAAGTATTGAAAAGGAAACTAAAAGAAATACACACCAGATTTGTCCAGTTCCATTCGCCACCACGAGAAATTGGTAAAACATGGTCAATAGTCAAGTTCTCTTTGCAAGAGCAATATCTGTTGACAACAAAGAGCAATGCTAAAATTCGGCTAGCAAGTAATTAGCTTTTCATACAAGGGGAAAAAAATAGATTTATTGTCAACTTCTTAGCAAATTGAGAGTATTCACAAAAGTATTGACCATGGGATCTAATCTAAAACCTGTCTTCTCCCCAAATGCTTAACAAATATTCTGAGTGCTTTTGCAGCATATGATAGGAATTAGTTTTAAAGGGCATTCTACTACCATAAGGCAGCTGCTAGTGCAGAGTAAAAAAGATTATATGAATTAGTTCTGAAGGGAAAGAAAAACTTAGCTGATTTTCACTAAGTTATTTTTAGGGATCATCATTTATTTACAACTCTTAATGAAACAAAAAAGAAAGTAGAAAAAAGAGGAATATTGAAACATCCATTTTGGAGCAAAAACTGAATGGTTCTCCTATGTTAATCACATCCTTGAAGAATTTAGGAATACTTTTTAACAGCCAGTTTTGGTATGTTGGGAGATGTTATTATGTTGAACCCAATGCCTACATTGCATTTGCGGGTAAAAGAGTAATTGAACAAACATTGAATAAAATAGTACCCGATGGTTCACAAGCGGCTGAGTATTCATTCCATAAGGGTTTATTCGACATAATCGTACCACGTAATCCTTTAAAAGGTGTTCTGAGTGAGTTATTTCAGCTACACGGTTTCTTTCCCTTGAATAAAATATATATATATATATCGAAAGAAAATATAGAATAGAAGTGGATTTCTATATCTACCAGGAAATCCCCCTTTTTACTAGGAATCTCCGTTTGTTGGATTGAATTAGTTTAGTTAAAGTCACGCACTTAATAATGTAATTTAGAAATAATTCAATATTTAATATTAATAAGAAACTCCTTATTCGAAAGATAGAAAGAATATGAGGATAGGAGAATAATAAGAAAATTTATTCAAGCGTATCATCATATTCGTGTAGAAAGAGAAATAGGTACACTTAATTCCCCATTCCTTGCACTTATTAACTACTTAATATTATTTATTACTTACACTTACTATTTTTTATAATAGATATACTTATCATAAGATATCTTTATAATAGGTAAAAATAAAATATTAAATTGAGGTACTCATTCCATTTTGGAGCAAAAACTGAAAATGGTTCTCCTATGTTAATCGCATCCTTGAAGAATTATAGGAATACTTTTTATTCGTATACGAGGACCCTTGGCCAAAATACAACATCATTCTCCAAAATTTTGAAATTTTATGCAAGATCCTTGCGATTCAGAATAGAAAATAAAGGTCTAACTCTAAAGTTAGCTTCTCTCCCTACAATAACAATTGTCAACAATAACTCTTCTCCACTAGCTGGCATATCATAAAAAGTTATACCTTAAGATTATGGTTCTTTGGTTTTGTCATCATTTAAGGGGGTGAGTAAACTATTATTGTACCCTCACTTTAGTCCCACAAACTCTGGACTAAAGAAAAATATCATAACTTGCTTCTATAAATGTACCAAGGCTTCTCATATTTTATTCACACCAATAAACAAAAAGTACTTTCTGAATTTCATAATATCAGAGCTATTAAATTTTGGAGAGAGCCCTAACTCCCCCAAAAAATCTTTCCCTAACCCCCTCGCCGGGGGAGGGGAGGGGAGGGGGGGGGGGGGGGGGGGGGGTGAGGGGGGGGGGGGGGGGGGGGGGGGGGAGGGCTCCGGCCATATCCACTTCTGTGGCTGAACTTGTGAACTAGACACATGCCTTAGCTTACCGCGAAACTACTACTACTTACAGCAAAGATACTACAGTTTTTTGGCAAAGCTAACATCGACGAGGCTAGAGTTCAAATAACAAATGGAGGAGCCAACTCCTTTAGCAGAGAGCTACAGGTACAACCTTCTACAAGGCTAAGACGTCCGTTTACAGCGAGGCAACTACCAAACCCTACAAAAACTATATTGAGCACTACTCAAATGGGACACCTGCATAATATTGAGTTCGATGCAATTAGCATGATATAATGTTGTCGTGGAGTTATAACATTTAATTATCAATAAAATTGCATTTTCCACACATACTATATATATATATATATATATATATATATATATATATATATATATTTTGGAATAATGGTGAATTTATTCCTCGCATATAGCGGAAAAGGTATTACAATACATAAATACCACAACTGCTCATGCCCCAAATTATAATATTATGGGGCCATTACTAATACATCGAA
The DNA here is from genome assembly GCA_029216955.1 of Iris pallida. NCBI lineage: Eukaryota > Viridiplantae > Streptophyta > Magnoliopsida > Asparagales > Iridaceae > Iris > Iris pallida. Next base: position 32,698,591 of record JANAVB010005597.1, on the reverse strand, counting down.
TTCTATGTTATGTAGAATTCCAATAGGGGGGTAGTCAAGCCCTCGAAACTACGTCTGTTCCGCTCCTTCCAGATGTGCCAAACGGACGCGGCGAGACGAACTCTGGCTCTTCTGGCCCACCCCGGATCCCGGCCTCTGTGATCTCGGATCCAGCTGAGAATGCTTCGGATGTCTCTATCCATCCCAACTCCTCCTCTCAGCTGCACGCACTGTTCAGTCCAAATGTGCCAGGTCATCGGACATACAAAGAAGAGATGCCCCATAGATTCGTCCTCCCCATTACATAGCACACACTTGGCATCTGGGATCTGCATTCCAAACCTGAGGAGTCTGTCTCTCGTCATCAGTCTACCCCGTAGAAGTCGGTATGCACATAGTTGCATTTTTCGGGCAATCTCCTTGCCCCAAATGAAGTCCACCTCCTCAGTCCGGTCGTGGTGGGTCCGAACCAAGTCATAGCAGCTACGAAAGCAGAATAGACCTGACCCGTCCCCCGTACCTGGGCCGGCCCAGCTCCAGGAATCCTCATGCTGGTTAGCGTCAATAGTAATAAGGCGAATCTCCTCAGCAAGATGAGCAGTATACGGATATCCTTCTGGCCTCCAAACTCTATCTCTGATGATCCGACTGCATGTGAGCCCCCGCCCGCCTCTCTGTCCAGCTGACCTCCCAATATCTCGAGCAAGGATCTGGAACCCAACCAAGGGTCAAGCCAGAGGTCGGTAGTCGTCCCATCTTTCATGTTCCTGCAGATAGCTGTCTGAAGCACTGGCCGACACCTCAGAATGGCCTTAAATGTGACCAAGAAGTTTTTGTCTATCCTGCAGGTCCAGAAGTTAGTCCTCCTTAAGTATCTGTTCGCCATCCATTCCGCCCAAAGTGACCCCCCCTTGATGAATCTCCAGGCCATCTTCACACAAGCTGCCTTCCTGACCGCATGAAGAGGCCTCAACCCCACTCATCCTTCCTCCCGAGGACGACATAGCTGGTCCCAGGAGATCGCATGCATCCCTCCCCTCCAGATGAAGTCAGCACAGATGGCCTCCACTTTACGAATAGTAGCCGTAGGGATTTGGATAGACTGGAGCCAGAACATCGTGATGCCAGCAATAACCGAACGCACCAACTCAATCCGTCCGCCAAATGATAGACCCGCAGCTTGCCGGCCTTCCACTCTCCTCTGAGCAAAATCCACCAAGCTGTGACAATCATGCTCTCTGGCATAGTTGACCGTCAGCGGGACCCCCAAGTATTTCACTGGGAGCTCGCCTTTGTCCACTCCCAAGGCGAAGGCTCTCTCCTCCTGCAGAGTACACCGGGCACAGAAGTAGACTTTGCTTTTCTCCCTGTTCAACTGGAGCCCAGATAGCCGTCCGAACTCCTCCACAATGTCAGAGAGCGCTCTCATGTCCCGCATAGAAGGCTGGAGTAGCACCAATAAGTCGTCAGCATAGATCAAATGGGAGACAACCGGACTCACAAACCGAAAAAGGGGGACGATCCTCTTGCTATGCACCGTCGTGTCCATTATGCATGTAAAGTACTCCATCACCAAGGTAAATAAATACGGTGAGAGGGGGTCACCCTGCCTCAACCCCCTGTTGCTCCTGAAGTAGCCATGAGGCGTGCCCTGGATGAGAACTGAGAAAGTAGGGGAGCAAATGCACTCCCTCACCCTCGCAACCCACCTCTCGTCGAGCCCCATGGCAAGCATCAAGTGACACAGGAAGTCCCGGCTGACCGTAACATAGGCTTTCCGGAGGTCAAGCTTCACACAAGCCTTCATCCCCCCAGGTTTGCTGAACTCCCTCACCATCTCATGAGCTAGCAGGCTGTGCTCCGCTATCGACCGACCCTTGATGAACGTTGCTTGATTCTGGGACACCAATTCCTGCATAATTCCCTCCATTCGCCTGCACATAAGATGAGTGATAATCTTATAAAAAAAGTTACAGCAAGCAATGGGCCGAAAATCTGCAAGCGAGGTCGCTCCCTCCTTTTTAGGAACCAGCGTCAAGAAGGTGTGGTTCATCTCTTTCAGAAGCCTGCCCTCCGTGAAGAACTCCTGTACCGCCGCCAGAACAGGGGCCTTAAGCACACCCCAGTGTCGCTTAAAGAACCCTGAAGAGAAGCCATCAGGCCCAGGAGCTTTGTTGGGATTGGCCTTCATCATAATGTCTTCCACCTCCTCCATCCTCACAGGTGCCAAAAGCAGACTATTCCCATGGTGGGACACCAGCCTCTTCGTGACAAGGGCTGGGAACGTGCTAGTGTAATCCGTCTGCTGATATAAGTCAGTGTAAAATCCGACGACCTCCTCCTGAATCTCCACCGGGTCCCCCACAAGACGTCCCTCGACATTTAGAAGTCTGGGGATGCTGTTCCGGTGCTGACGGGTGCGGATCACATCATAGAAGAATTTGGTACAATGGTCTCCATCTTTGAGCCAGGTATATTTAGCCCTCTGTGCTGCACTAATCTCCTCCTGCAGTCTCATGGTGCTGACCTCCTCAATCAGGATCTTCTCCTTAGCCGTCAACTCCCCGTTCAGAATGTCAGCTTGGAGAGCCACCTGAGTGTCCTGAAGCTCGGTTTCCTTATCCGCCAGAGAAGACCGCGGTCTCGTCTTCACCCAACCCCTGAGAGCACGCTTGATCTGCTTGAGTTTATGAACCAAGCGAAACTGAGCCGTGCCTTCCCGGAAGTGTTGCATCTCTCCCATAACCACCTCCTCATATCCAGCCGACAGATACCAGCCATTGTTATACCGAAACGGCCTCGCCCGCAAAGTAGGTCTCTCACAGAGGCCAACTCGGATAGGAGAATGGTCGCTAGTACCCCGCCGCAAGACCTTCCGCCACCGAGTTCGAAAAGCACCTGAACCATTCACTATTGTCCAAGGCCCGATCCAACTGACAAGCAATCCGATTATGTGTAGCCTTGTTGTGCCAGGTCCAGATATGTCCAGCTCTCTCCAGCCCCCGCATCCCTGACATAAGCAGATACCTCTGGAAGTCATATAAGATCGAGTCCGGAACAGGACGACCTGCCACCTTCTCTTGACGAAGTAGCATAGCATTGAAATCCCCCATGATGAGCAAAGGGAGATGCATGCTGTCAGCCGTAAGACCCAGGTGCACAATGTCCTCCCACAAAGCCTCCCGGAGTCGTCGGTCATTGTGCCCATATACAGCACCCAGGATGAATCGGAACCCACCTTTGTTCTCGAAAATAATGCCAATGAGTTGTTCTGATTTATGGATCTGCACCCCCTCCCAGCTACTTCGGTTCCACCTAACCCAGATCCTTGCCATACCGCAAAGATCTAAGTTGTGAATGTGATCCCAGTTTGCCGGAGTCCTACGAAGGAGCATAGCGGCCCCTCTAATTTTCGTCTCCAGCAGGATAGCAATGTCACAGGACTCTCCTCAGAACCCCTCCAATCTCCCTCCATCGTCCAATGGAACACCCCCCCTAATGTTCCATGCTAGGACCGACATTTAATTAATAGATGAGAGGTCCCCCTGGAACTCGTCTGGATCGACACTCGAGGGAAGTGTCTCATCCGCCTGATCAATGACTGCATCTACCATGGAGGAAGGAGCAAGATGGCCCTGAATCCTGCTCAGGGTAAGTGTCCAGTCAGGATTGGCTTCAGTCTGGTCATCCATATCCCTCGCCTGTGGGATATCCTCCCGTGTGGCCGAAGCGTGTCTTTTCCTGCTACTGTATACCATGATCGCCGGGGAGGCCTCCACCACCATCTGACCACTGTCAGCCGCGCTCATACCACTGGTTACCATAGTCCTCTGTGGTCTGAAAGGGAGCAGTGCACCCTGCGTGCTCTCCTGTCTCTGCGGTGATCCTGACTCCAGCCTCCTGTCGACCTCCATCACTGTGTCCTCCTCCATATGTATGTCTGGCGTCGTCTCCCCAGGCAAGTGACTGGGAGCCGTCTCCATCCCAGGTGCCTCCGTCTGAACCGCCTGTGGCCTGGCGGCCTCCTTCCCTTATATTTGCACGCACTGGTAGTGTGCCCAAAGCACTCGCAGTAAGAACACATGGGTGGGACCCACTCATACTCCACCGACTGTGTCAGAACCTCCCCAGACGGTACCTGATACTCAAGCATACTCGGAAGCTCCGAGCCCGCCTTGATCTCCATGAAGACCCTGACATACATCAGTCTAGTGCGGAAAGCAGTGGCCTCATCTGCCTTGATCGGCTTCCCCACGAGGCTGGCAAGTCTCATGAGAAGCGGGATGCTCCAATACTTCACTTGGAACTCTGGGAATCGGATCCAGATGAGAATAGCGTTCAGCACCTCCTTCTCACATCTCAGCTCCGACGTCCACTCCTTCAATATAATGAGTCTCCCATCAAATGACCAAGGCCCTCCCTGCAGAATCCTAGACACATCCTCCGCTAGTCCAAATTTGACATAGTAAAACCCATTCTCCCTGGAGAAGAATTCCATGCTACCTTTGGGTCTCCAGACTCGCTCCGCATAACCCCGGATTTGGCCATAGAACGACTTGTTCCCTAACACATACAACACCAGAGTGTTCTTCCAGAATTCTGAAACCACCGCTATTTCCTCGGCGGAAAAATACGTCCGAAGCCCTCCTCCAACCGACATCGGTGAGACAAATTCCATAGACATCGGGCTTTTCGTAACTACTGGCGTGCAAACCTCCTTCCATGACCGAGGCCTCTGCTCCTCAGTGTGCGTCCTGGTCGGGGGGTTCGCAGGACCCGGGCCTTTCCTGCCGGCATCAGTAGCAATTCCCTTAGCCTTCTCTGCCGCCATCGCCTTTGGCCTCCATCCCGATACAGTGCGCACCGTACCTCCCCCACCACGACGGGGATCCACTGTGCCTATCGATGATCGATTCCCATAATTTCCTGAACCCGCCCGCCACGATACTTCGGTCTGGGCCCCTCGTCTCCCTCCAGCCCCTCGTCTCGTCACCGTCTGCCAGCCTGCATCCCCAGTGTTGTCCCCCCCGGACCCGAACTCAAATATTGGAGCCGCTCCGCCGGAGGAGGAACCTCCCTTGCCGCCCGACCCCCCCCCCCCCCCCCGCCCGGGGGGGTCCCCCTGCAGCCGCCCACCCCCCGACCCCTCCCCGCCAGGAGGGGTCCCGCCGCCGCCGCCGCCCGACCCCTCCCCGCCTGGAGGGGTCCCGCCGCCCGACCCCCCCCCCCCCCCCGATCGGGGGGGTCCCCCTGTTGCCGTTCGCCCCTATCCCGCGTCCGCCGCCCGACCCCCCCCCCCCCCCCCCCCCCCCGCCTGGGAGGGTCCCGCTTCCGCCGCCCGATACCCCTCGCCTGGGGGGGGAGTCCCTTTGTGGCCGCCGCCCTCCCCCCCCCCCCCCCCCCGCGCGAAAGGATCGGGGGGATGGGGGGGGGGGAGGCGTAGTAGCTGCCATAGGGGAAACCCTAGCAGAGCTCTCCATCTTCTATATATATATATATATATATATATATATATATATATATAAACGGGATATGAGTCATAAATGAGCCATGCCGTGTGGACTCCCACATGGACCAATAGGAATTAAGTGATTTGAAATATGCTAATGGTGAGGAGACGAGCCTTTGGAAAGATCCTTGGGTCGACCACCGGAGCATTCTGGAATGTCTGGGTGTCCAGGGAAGGGCTCATTTTTCTTGGTAAGGCCCGGTCAGCCGTATCATCAGGACGGGTGCATGGCAGTGAGCGGACCTACATGTCCCGGTTGATCTCGCTAATTGCATCCGCCATATCCTGATTTCTGGGGTGTTGTCCGGGATATCTGGAGGTGGGATGGAAGTCATAGGGAGAGTCTGGCTTCAAGCTTGTATACGATCAAACTCGGGAGCATTTTTCCACGTGGGAGTATGCAGATATCGTCTGACAGAAAGGTATTGCGAGAAAATTTCAATATTGCATGTATAAGCTACTGTTGGGTAAACTTCTTACCCGGGACCACCTCCACTGATTCGGGGTTCTTCCTTCCGACCTTAGCTATGTGTTTTGTGGCCAACGATCGGAGTCTATGAAACATCTCTTCTTTGAGTGCCAGTACTCCTGGAAAGTTTGGCAGGCACAAAGAAGGGTGCTGAAGTTCAGGAATACTAGTTCTATGCAACACATAGAGATCATTAGAAACATAGTAGGGGATCGACGACGAGGTTTATTGTGGTTCAAGGAGGCTTGTACGCGTCTGGCCGCGACCATGGGGCATGTCTGGAAGGAAAGGAACAACAGAATCTTTGCTGGGCTCAATACCTCGCCCACTGGAGTTTTACATAATATTGAGTTTGATGTAAAAGGGTTGATCCCTAATTTGACCCCTAACTAAAGGGGATGAGATGCAACTAGTTATATCAATACAATTACCTTCTTCCAAATATATATATATATATATATATATATATATATAAAATGGCGGCGGCTACAGGAGACATCGGAAACCCTAGCTCTGCTAGGGCATCGCCTAATCGCGACGTGGAGGCGGCCAACCGCCCCCGGACCGGGGGAAAGGCAAGGGGGTGGCGGGGGCGGTCGGTGGCGACCGGCATGTGGCGGTCGGCGGCGGCGGGCCGCCTGCGAAGGGCGCGGCAGCCGTTGCACACGTCCGCGCGGGCGCTGGAGCGCAGCAGGTTGACCGGGGAGGTCCGGCGACCCTCCCCCGGGGGCGGGCGGCGGCCGGCGACCCTCCCCAGGAGGGGGGGGTGGCCGGGGCGGGCTACGGGCGGTGACTTCCCTCCCGGGCACGGATTCGACAGGGTGTTCGACGGCGGTGGCCTCCGGGGGTTCCCCGATGGTGTTCACCGCCCAAAGAACATCGTCGGAATTGGAGGATGAGGAGGGGGCTTGGACTACGGTCCAGAATCGGAGGGCACGGCGAGGAGGAGGGCAAAGATCGCAGATCCCTGAGGCTAGGAGAGGCACAACTTATTCGCAGGGATCGGACAGGAGGGCGGGGATAGCCAGGAGAGCGGGTCCATCGGGGGGACAGGCACACTCGGGGGAACGGGAGGGACACGCCAGGATTGCGTGGCGGCCCCGTGCGAAAGGGGTGACGGGGACGGCTGTCCCAGTTATCGGAGGGAGAGTTACTGCTGCGAACATGAGTGCCAGGCCACCTCCGACGACTCCTCCTCGGAGTTCGGGCCCGCGGCCTGTATTTTGGACGGATGCATGCAAGGTGGGGGTCGCCAAGACGCCGGCATCGATGGAGTACGTTGCACCTATGGCGATTGGGGGTGAGCTCTGCGCCGACTTCCCAGCCGACGAAGTGGCGAAGGTGACGGCATTCTGGGAGAACACGTTAGTGCTGTATGTGTTGGGGAGCAAGCCCTTCTACGGGCAGATCAGAGGATATGCGGACAGAGTCTGGCGGCCGAAGGGGAGCATGGAGTTCTTCTCCAAGGAGAACGGCTTCTACTTCGTTAAATTTGGGTTGGCGGAAGATGTGACTCGGATACTCCAGGGAGGGCCATGGACGTTTGACGGCCGCCTCATTATTCTGAAGCAATGGACCCCTGACTTGAGGTGTGAGAAGGAGGTGCTTAATGCTGTGCCAGTGTGGGTTCGTTTTCCTGAGTTCCCGGTACGCTTCTGGAGTGTCCCACTTCTTATGAGACTTGCCAGCCTCATTGGCAAGCCGATTAAGGCGGATGATGCCACCGCTTTCAGGTCTAGGCTGATGTATGCCCGGGTATTTGTGGAGATTGACGCCAGGTTGGACCTGCCTGAGCAGTTGAAGTACAGGACACCTTCTGGCCAGTTCGCTATGCAGAAGGTGGAGTATGAGTGGGTCCCCCCCAGATGTCCGGCATGTGCCTGCTTCGGACATCTCCCGAGTGCGTGTAGACGTGGGGGAGCTTCTGAGGTGGTGCCGGAGGAGGTAGTGCAGGAGGCAGGTGGTGCTGATGTCTCCCCCGTTGTGGACCAGGTGGGCTTGATGGAGGATGATATGGAGGCAGACTCTTCCCCCATCTCGGGTGAAGATAAGGGGTCTCCGACGGAGGTTCTTACTGGAGCGATGGTTGAGTATGTGGGGACGAGGACCATGACCACTAGGAGTATGGGACAGGAGGACAGGAGACAGGGAGATATAGACGCGCTAGCACTTCAGGTGTACAGTCGGAAGCGCCAGGCTACGGAGGCACATAGTGAGGACAGCGGACAGGGTGGGACAGAGAGAGTGTGGAAGGTCAATCCTAAATGGGTGGCGGTACTAGCACAGCCTCCCCCACAGGGGGACCCACACGGGGCCGCGGCCCCTGCTCTGCCCCTCCTTCTACAGGGGGATAGAGCTGAGGATACCAGAGATATGGAGGTTGCACTCTCTCCGGGTGCCCCTTCAGAGGATGTTCAGGGGACCCCACCCGCGGTTTAGATGTCGGCCCTTGCCTGGAATGTCCGGGGGGTGTTCTCTGGGGAGATGGAGGGAGATTAGTGAGGTGCTGAGGAAGGAGCAGTGTGAAATCTCGATATTACTAGAGACTAAGATCAGGGGGGCGAAAACTCTGTCCCGTAGAACTCCTACGGACTGGGTCCAGCTTCACAACCTTGGTCTCTGTGTTATGGCGAGGATCTGGGTTAGGTAGAATGGAGCTAGTTGGGAGGATGAGGAGGTTTTCATGTCTGACCAGCTGGTGGCTATCTCCTTCACCAACAAGGGGGGGTTCCACTTCTTACTGGGAGCCGTCTACGGGCACAATGACAGGAGGCGTCGGGAGACCTTGTGGCAGGACATCATCAGGCTGAGTTCTTTAGCGAGGCATCGACATCTCCCTCTTCTTATTATGGGAGACTTCAATGCTACGCTATACCGAGGAGAGAAGCTGGGGGGGCGGCCGGTGCCGGACCAGATCCTCTCAGATTTTCAGTCTTGCCTACTCCAGTCAGGGCTCAGGGACCTGGAGAGGATTGGGCACATATGGACTTGGCACAACAAGGCGGAGGTGAGCAGGGTGGCATGCCAGCTGGATCGGGCTTTGGGGAACAGTGATTGGTTCCGCCTATTCCCCTCCTCTGTGGCTGAGGGGCTCCCTGCGGGGACCAGTGACCACTCGCCGATCCTGGTGCGCTTCGTGGAGAGTCCCAGATGGAGAGCCCGTCCGTTCCGGTATGACAACAGTTGGTTCCTATCGGCTGGCTATGAGGAGACTGTGGCGGGAGGACTTGGCCAGGAGGCGGTCGGCACTGCCCAGTTTTGTATGCTTCACAGGCTGAAGAAAGCCAAACGCGCCATCAGAGACTGGGTGAGGGCACTTCCCCGGACCTCCTTACAGGAGAAGGAGGCGGAGTTGAGAGACCTGCAGTCAGAGCTTCAGGGCGACATGATGAATGGGGAGATGGCGGCTAGAGAGAAGAGGTTGGCTGCAGAGGTCAACACCTTGAGGCTTCAGCAGGAGATTAGTGCGGCCCAACGGGCCAAATGCTCCTGGCTCAAGGATGGGGATCGTTGCACCAAATTCTTCTATGATGTCATCCGGGCGCGTCAGCACCGGAACCGTATCCAGAGACTGATTGGCAGGGACGGGCGCCTTGTGACTGACCAGGTTGCTATCCAGGAGGAGGCTGTCCGGTTCTACTCTGAGCTCTATCATCAGACGGACTATCCCTCGGTTTTTCCGCAGCTGATTACGAAGACGCTGATTACGGAGTACGGCAATAGTCTTCTTATGGCCCCTATCCGGATGGCGGAGGTGGAGACGATTGTGATGCAGGCTGATGCTTCCAAGGCTCCTGGGCCGGATGGGTTCTCCAGTGGTTTCTACAAGCGCCATTGGAATATCCTCAAGGTCCCCGGTCCTTGCGGCTGTTCAGGAGTTCTTTGATACGGGCAAACTCCTGAAAGAGCTGAACCACACCTTCCTTACGCTTGTGCCCAAGAAGGAGGGGGCGACATCTCTTGCTGACTTTCGACCGATTGCTTGCTGTAATTATTTGTATAAAATAATTACTCATCTTATGTGCAGGAGGATGGAGGATGCTATGCAGGGTCTGGTATCTCGGAATCAGGCGGCCTTCATTAAGGGGCGGTCTATTGCGGAGCATAGCCTGCTGGCTCATGAGCTGATTCGGGAGTTCCACAAGCCTGGAGGGATGAAGGCATGTGTGAAGCTCGACCTGAGGAAAGCCTACGACACCGTCAACAGGGACTTCCTCTGTCATTTGATGGCTGCGATGGGCTTCTCCGAGACTTGGGTGGATAGAGTCAGAGAGTGCATCACCTCTCCTACTTTCTCGGTCCTCATCCAGGGTATCCCTTACGGGTTCTTTGGTAGCAGCAGGGGGCTTCGGCAGGGGGACCCGCTTTCCCCCTACCTATTCACCCTTGTGATGGAGTATTTCACATGTTTGATGGACATCGCGGTACATCGGGAGAGGATTGTACCGATATACAGTAGGGTCTCTCCGGTGGTCTCTCATCTCATTTATGCTGATGACCTTTTGGTCCTGTTGAGGCCTTCCATGCGAGGGATGAGGGAGCTTGCGACAGTGATGGAGGAGTTCGGACAGCTATCAGGCCTTCGGTTAAATAGGGACAAGAGCAAAGTCTACTTCAGCAGCTCTTGCACTTTGAAGGAGGAGCGGGCCTTGGAGCTTGGGGTGGAAAAGGGGGACCTACCGGTGAAATATCTGGGGGTGCCCCTTTCCGTCAACTACGCGAAGGATCGTGATTGTCAGAGTCTGGTGGATTTTGCACAGAGGAGGGTTGAGGGTTGGCAGGCGCTGGCCTATCGTTTGGAGGGCGTATTGAGCTGGTGCGCTCAGTTATCTCTGCTATTGCTCTGTTCTGGCTCCAATCGATTATGGTTCCTTTGGCTACTATCAGAAAGATAGAGGGCATATGTGCCAAGTTCATTTGGCATGGGGGGATCCATGCCATCTCTTGGGAGCAGCTCTGTCGGCCCAGGAAAGAGGGAGGTGTGGGTCTGCGCTCACTTGTTTCTGTCCGGGAGGCGGCGGGGATCAAGCTAGCATGGAGGTTCCTTCAGGGTGATTCTCTATGGTCGGCCTGGATGACTAGTCGGTATCTCCGGGGCAGGAACTTCTGGGTATGTGAAATTGACAACAACTTCTCCGTGTCTTTCAAGCATATCCTGAGGAACCGACCTGTTCTTCGGACGGCTATGCGGAGGAGGATGAGGGAGGGAGGGGAGACGGATCTATGGCTCGATCCGTGGATCTCAGGCCAGTCTCTCCTGGAGATTCTGGGTCCCCAGAGGGACGGCGTGGCATACAGAGGTCTGACTTGTAGGCACATCATCCGTGGTGGGGTCTGGAGGCCAGAGGCGTATCGTTTCACTGCTCTGTTAGGGGAGGAGATCAGACAGGTGCAGATCACTTCGACGGCACTGTCTGATGTCTGGATTTGGGCCCCTCCCGGCCGCTCGGAGGGTGCAGGGGAGTTCCGATTTAGCAGCTGCTACGACCTTGTCCGCACTCACTTCGATGATATTGAGGAGTACGACTTTGTCTGGGGGAAAGGGCTTGCCAGAAAAAATGCAATTGTCTGCATACAAACTGGTGCTGGGCCGGTTACTTACTCGGGACAGATTGCTTCGGTTCGGGGTTTCTGTCCCTGACCCTAAGTGTGTTTTATGTGAGACAGAGGACTGAATCCATTGGGCACCTGTTCTTTCAGTGCCATGTGGCGTGGAGCATCTGGGCAGAGCAGAGCCGAAGACACTTGGGAGGGGTTGGAAGGGAGCGTGACTTCAGAGAAATCCTTAAGTGGATTGGTGATTGCAGGGGCAAGGAGCAGAGCTGGGCTAGGCGTGCTAGATTGAGACTTGCTGCATCAGTTTGGCATGTCTGGCGGAAGAGGAACCGGCGCATCTATGAGGGACTATCCACCCCACTGGTGGGCATACTTCATAACATTGAGTCGGATGTACTAGTAATGTCCCCCTGAGCCGGGATTGTATCTCTATGTTGTAACCTTATTGAGATGATGAAATAAAATTTACCCTTTTTCCAAATATATATATATATATATATATATATATATATATATATATATATATATATATATATATATATTAATGTTAATTTTTAATGTTAATGTTAATTTAATGTTAATTTTAATGTTAATTTTTAATTTGATGTTAATGTTAAAACTAAACTAAATTAATACTAAATTAAAATTAGCATTAATATTAAAATCAATATTAACATTAAAAAACATTAATATTAACATTAATTTAAATTAATATCTATATATTTCTTTTCCAAATCACTTAATTTCTATTGGTCCATGTGGAAGCCACATGGCATGGCTCATTTATGGCTCATATTCCGTTTTTTCCATATATATATGTACTTTTTTTTTGAAAAAGGTACTTTGTATATATAAAAATTTGAAGGGTCTATAAATCAGATCTTGAGAGAGACTTGAAGTTCTCCATCAATTTTACATCAAATTCTATGTTGTGAATCACCTCAATAATGGACGTAGTCACCAGCTCAAAAATTCTATTGTTTCTTTCCTTCCATATATGCCAGACCGCGGCCGCCAACCGAATCCTTGATGTATTGTACCACTGGGGACCCCGATTCTTTTCGGCCATGATATCGGCCACCTCCTCCCTCCAACTTCGAGAGCCATGGGTCTGTATGTTGAGCTGAGAACACTGACATTGCCAAACGAATGATGAGAAGGAACATCTAAAGAATATGTGCTCCATAGATTGATCTTGTTTGCACAGCTCACACAATGGTGATGGAATCTGCACACCAAACCTCACAAGGCGGTCCCGAGTAACTTCTCAAGGCAGAGTTTGTGTAAGCAAAATTGCATTTTGGAGACCACTCCTTTGATCCACACCACCGGTGCCAGCTCCATAGGAGGGTGAACCTCCCTAATAGACGCGTAGATAACCGATTGGGGAAAGATGTGTTGTCCAGTGTCTGTTCATACCCATCGATCCCCTTCCGGAATCTGAGTATCCACCTGGACCTCTTCAATCTCTTGCCCAAACTGTCGCGTCATAGGGTAAAGATCCGCTCTCCACACACCCTCTGGCAGAATAGTGCTCATCCGGACCCTCCTTCCCGCTGCTGGCAACGCTTGCCAACCAACTCGATCTGCCAAGCTCTGATGGTTGATCCAAGGATCCCACCATAAGTCCGTAGTTTCTCCATCTGTCAACTCTGAAAATAAGCCCTTCAATGTATTCCGATGGGATAATAAATTCTTCCAAGTAACGGAGTCGTTGCTGTTGGCTCGGATTTCCCAAAAAGACTAGTCCTTCATATACCTCCCTTCATCCATACCGCCCACAAGGAGTCCTGGACAAGAAATCGCCAAGCTTGTCTCAATCCCGCAGTCTCACGCAGGGTCCACAGAGACTGTATACCGACACCTCCCTCCTCTCGAGGTCTGCATAGTGTCGTCCAACCTATAGAGTGTAAGTCTCCTCTCTAGATAAAGTTGGCACAGAGTCTTTCAATTTTACTAATGGTCGCAGTCGGCAACATGATAGTCTGCAACCAGAATCGAGCAATGGCATAGATGACTGATCGAACCAGCTCGATGCGTCCTCCAAAGGTAAGCTTTGGGCATGCCACCCCTCCAGACGGCACTGTGCGTAATCCACCATACTTTGGCATTCGGTCTCTTTGGCGTAGTTGATAGATAACGGATTCCCAAATATTTGACGGGTAGATCACCCTTTTCAATACCAAGAAGTAAAGCCCTCTCTTCCTTCTGTTGACAGTACTTGTTGAAATATGCCATACTCTTATCCTTGTTCAGTTGTAGACCAGTCAGTGAGCCAAACCGTTCCGTAATCAAGTTCAAAGCCACAATCTCACGACGCGAACTCGCGAAGGAACCAGAAAAACCAGCAAGTCATCTGCATAGATAAGATGGGATATCTGAGGATGCACCAACTTGTACAGTAGGGTAATCTGATGTCTATGAATCGCTACATCCATGAGCGATATGAAAAACTCCATAACCAAGGTAAAGATGTACGGCGATAGCGGGTCCCCTTGCCGAAGCCCTCTAGAACTGCTGAAGAAGCCATACGGCTGGCCTCTGACTAGGACAGAGAACGAGGGAGTGGAAATACAGACCCGAACCCTATCCACCCAAGTACGGTCAAATCCCATAGCAAGCATAATATGGCACACGAACTCTCTATTGACATAGTCATATGCCTTTCGCAGATCAAGCTTGACACAAACTTTATCTCCTCCAGGTTTGTTGAAGTCCCGGATCAGCTCATGGGCAAACAAACTGTTATCAGCAATAGATCGCCCCTTGACAAAAGTCGCTTGGTTACTAGACACCTGGCCCTGCATAATCTGCTCCATACATCTGCACATCAAGTGAGTGATAATTTTATATAAAAAGTTGCAGCAGGAGAAAGGACGAAAATCACTAAGAGACGTCGCTCCTTCCTTCTTCGGTAAAGAGTCAAAAATGTATGGTTGAGCTCCTTAAGCAGCTTGTCGTTGTCGAAGAAGTCTCTGACAATCTCCAGCACCTCCTCCTTCAGAATATCCCAATGGAGACTCCAAAAACCATCCGGGCCAGGAGATTTGTTCAGGTCTGTATGGCACACAATAGCTTCAATCTCCTCCAATGTCACTGGCGCCAGTAGTACATTGTTACCCATAGGGGTAACTAGCCTCTTGCATACAATCTCCAGAAAGTCAGATAGATAGGAAGTTTGATTGTAGAGCTCAGTATAATACCTGAATGCTTCCTCCTGTAGTGCAGTAGCGTTGACCACCTCTTTGCCACCTATTCCATATAGCTTTGAAATATGATTACGATGTTGGCGGGCCCGGATGATATTATAGAATAACTTGGACACTTGTCGCCATCACGCAACCAACTACATTTGACTCGCTGGGCCAGCTCGATCTCTTCCAGTATGCGTAGCGCCCCTACCTCCTTACAAAGATCATGCTCCGCCGCTGCAAGGTCACTATTGAGGACGTCCTCCTGTAGAGCAATCTGCACCTCCCGGAGCTGGTCCTCCTTTTCTGTGAGAGGGGTATGTCGTGACCCTCTCGTCCAGAATTTCAAACCTGCCTTCACCCGCTTCAGCCTCTGAACCATGCGAAATTAGGGATTACCCACAACAGGTGTGCCCCAACCTGCCTGGAAAACCTCGCATAGCCAGTCATGCAGCTCCATTTGTTGTTATATCTGAAAGGACGTGCCTTTTGGAAGGCAACCGTCGATAGATGGATGTGAACTGGCGAATGATCGCTCGTGCCGACTGGGAGGCACTCAGCAACCACATCAGGGAACATTGTAAACAACTCCCGATTCCCCCAAGCACGATCAAGTTGGCAAACAACTCGTTTGTGGGTAGCTTTATTATGCCAAGACAAGATGTGACCCGTCCTCTCCACCGCCTGTAAACCAGATCGCAGAAGGCAACTCTGAAAGTCCTACAAGATTCCATCTGGGACAGCCGACCTCCCACTTTCTCGTGACTGAAAAGTAGGACATTAAAGTCCTCATCAACATCAGCGGCACATGGAACTAATTCTCAGCTACAACACTAATTTGAAAAATCTCCTCCCATAGAGCCTCCCGCAGCCGCCTGTCGTTGTTGCCATACACCGCTCCTAAGATGAAAGCCATCCCCCTTATTAGTGAAAGACACAACAATAAATTGATCTGACAAATGAATTACCTGTCTAGACCAGCTTTTGCTGTCCCAGCTCACCCAGATACGCGCCACCCCTCCTACCTCCAAGTTATGCACCTAACGTCACTGATGTTGGGTCCTACGTTGTAGCAGTTTAGGAGACTTAATTTTAGTCTCTAGTAGCGCTACTATGGAACACGCTTCCCGTCTCAGCACCTCCCTGATCTCCTTCCATCTCCCTATCGCCATGCACCTCGGACATTCCAAGCTAATAGACATTAGTATCCAGATGATGGCCCCTCAACATCTCTAGAGCCGCCATTTGGGAAAATAGCACGCTCCACGTGACCTTCAGCCGCTGCGCCCTCCGTAGACGCCTCAAGAGGTGGGCTAAACTCGCTGAGATCACCACCACTTTCACAATGGTCCTTCCATCTGGGATTAGCTACACAAAGATCTGAATAGCCCGTAGTCAAAATCCCAATCGCATCCTGCCCTCCATCCTCTCTAGATATCACCACTCGGCGCTTCCTGCTTGTGCTCTCCTTCGGCTGATTGTTGCAGTCTTCTATCACCTTCTTTCCGCCGCCCCCCCCGGACGGCCTAGAGACTTGTGCCATATGGACTGGAAAATAATAGTTTGTCCGGGAGTAAATCCGATTGTGACATCAGTCGCACCCTCTCCCAAGGTCTGGCCGCCTCTCTCCAACACCATTCCACTTTCGGTTTCCACCTCAATGCCATGATTGCCGCCAACTTCAGTCATATCACCATGAGTTTGCATCACTCGATTCGCCCATTAAGAAAGGATTAACATGATCAGCAACAGCCCCTTCCCCACTTGGTTGAACCCCTGCCATCATTGAGGTGACCGCCTCCTGAGGACAAGGTACCCCACTACCATCGCGAAATCCTCTATCTCCATGAGTATCAGTCTTTCCCTGCCCTCCCATATCACCGATGGGTCCCCTGACCTCCCCTACCGGACAAACTTTTAAAGGATAACCGAAACATTTACTGTAGCAGCAAACTGGTGGGACAAACTCATACAGCACAGTCTGTTGAAAGATCCCACCGGAAGGCACCTCATACTCAACGAAAGGCGGTAGATCAGCACTCGCATCTACTTCAACAAAGATCCGTGCATATCCCATACGGGTTCTGTACGCCGTAGCTTCATCAGCCTTGATTGGCTTGCCAATGACTAGCTATCTTCATCATCATAGAGATGCTCCAATGATTAGCTGGTAAACCCGATAATCTGATCCAGATCGGAACCGTAAGGAGTACTTCACGCTCGTAAGTCGACTCAGGCGTCCATGCTTTTATGATAATAAGTCTGTCACCAAAGGTCCACGGTCCTCCCTGAAAGAACCCACTCCATGTCCTCCTGCAAGCAAAAACGTACGAGGTAGAAGCCATTTTCTCGTGATTAGAACTCCATACCGCCTCTTGGCCTCCAAACTCGCGCCGCATATGCACGGATCTGCCCGTAGAACGTTCTCGAGCCAAGCACATATAGAATGACTGAGTTGCGCCAGTAGTAGTCCGCGTCTCAGCAAGATCTTCCTCCGTCAGGGCCGTCCGAAGTGTTTTGCCCACCATCTTCGGCTGAACATAAGACATCTGCATTGGCAAGCTAGCCACCCCTCCACTCAACATATCCGCATAGGATTTCGGGACCCCGACCTTTCGGTGTTCTCCAGCAACCTGCTTGCCCTTCTCCACAGCCGACCATCGTTGTTGAGACACTGGTGGTATGGACATGTTATTCGGCATTTGGCTAGAGCTCCCATCCTGCCTCCTAGCCATCCCTGAGCATGCACCGCTAACGTATCTCCGTAACACGTGTAGATGGTCACCACCCTATGGTGATCGCCTCCCGATACCCCACCTTGCCGACTAGCTTCGTCATTTCCTTTAGAGTTATGCCTACTAGACACCGTTGTCCATCCCGTATCCTCCTTCGGGTCCGTATTATTCTGACCCCGTCGTTCGCCATCACCAACGTTCCCCTCGCCCCTGGCCGGAGTCCGACCCAAGCCACCGCCTACCGGTCTTCCGCCGGCCGTCGCGCCACCCCTGGCCGATTCATTCCCGCCCCTGGACGACCCACCACCTGCCGCGCCGCCCATGGCCGGCCCTCCTGGGCCTCGCCGCCCATGGCCGGCCCTCCCTGGGCCACGCTGCCCCTTGCAGACCGCCACCGCCGCCTGCGCCACCGTGGGCACCACCTCCAGTCCCCTTTTGTATGTGCCCTTGCACGATAGGGCGCCCGCCGGCCTGCCCGATGCCACAACAGCCACCGCCTAACCCCCATTCAGTCCACCCATGGTAGTAGCCGTGCCGGCTGGCCCCTCCAACGAGCCTGGGTCCCAGGCAAAAGCCGGGGACCCAAACCATAGCTCTGCGCGACAATCGCCCGCCGCCGCTATCATTTTTTATCATATATATATATGCAGATGACCTCTAGCCTAGTGTTTGAGAGAGATGCATGCGGCCCGAGTGGTCAGGAGTTCGAATCCCAGGGAGCGATTCCAGAAACAATTTATCTGGTTATATATATATATACCTTTTGCATCATCAGGGCCATGGCTCGATCCTTAGATTGCCCAACACCCAGCCGCCCTTCAGCCTTATACCTCTTCTCATTTACCACTAGGGTCACTAGAGTTCGTTTATATATATATATATATATATATATATATATATATATATATATAGGAAAATGTACCTAAGGTCGACCTTAGGTAAGTTACCTAAGGTCGACCTCATTTTCCTCACTTTACAACATTTTTTTCTTGAATTTTTTTTATGGGCTTCATCTACACCTTATTGATTGGCAACATACCAAATTTCAAGAAAAAATAATATTGTTTAGCCCCCTATCTATCCCTTGCAAAATCGACGGTCTAAAACTTTCCTGCTACACCGTCGATTTTGCACCTTATTGATAGGGGGCTAAACAATATTATTTTTTCTTGAAATTTGTTATGTTGCCAATCAATAAGGTGTAGATGAATCCCATAAAAAAAATTCAAGAAAAAAATGTTGTAAAGTGAGGAAAATGAGGTCGACCTTAGGTAACTTACCTAAGGTCGACCTTAGGTACATTTTCCTCATATATATCTATATATATATATATATATATATATATATTATTTGGAAAAAGGTAAATTTTATTCCAAAATAAAGCAGTAATCGTACAACATACAATCTAAGTGGGACTCCCACTCATCCACTCCCCATAACATTTACATCAAATTCAATGTTATGAAGCATGCCCACCACAGGTGTGACCAGTCCCTCAAATATCCGACGGTTTCGTTCCCGCCAGACATGCCAAACTGAAGCTGCCAGACGAACTCTGGCGGTCCGGAACCAGTCCTCCCCTCGACCTCTACTAGCTCGGATCACCGTGATGATGTCCCCAATGCCCTTCCGGAGTCGCATCTCCTAACACTCTACTCTGCTCCTTCCAGATCTGCCAGGCCAGGTCACACTCGAAGAAGATGTGTCTAATTGATTCTTGCTCCAGACCGCACAACACACACTTGGGATCATGGACCGGCACTCCAAAAGAACTCAACCGATCCCTAGTCAAAAGGCGACCCAGTAGGAGCTTGTATAAACAGAGCTGCATCTTCCTGGCCAGACCCTTGCACCATATGAACTCGTAGTCTGGACTCTGAGAAAACGCACGCCGGATGAGATTGTAGCAACTCCGGAATTGGAACTCCCCAGATCCCGGAGACGCTCCAGTCGGCTCCCAAATCCACCGATCAGCAGGCAAGTCTGGATCGATGGTAATAGTACTAATGATCCCACCCAGCTCCACGGTAAATCGATACGACTCCGGCCTCCACTCCCCGTCGCGAATGATCCGACTACACGTCAGGCCCCGCCTATCCTCCTGGTGTGTCTGAGCCCCCCTAATGTCCAATAACGAGCGCCGGTCTATCCAAGGGTCCCGCCAGAGGTCCGTTCCAGACCCATCCTTTATGACCTTCCTGATAGCAGATTTAAGAATCCTTCTGTGTCTCAGGACAGTCTTGAACGTGACCCAGTGATTGTTGTCAGTAGCACACGTCCAAAAGTTGCCTGCTTCACGTATCTGCTATGCATCCAGCAGCCCAGAGAGACCCCCATTGATGAATTTTCATGCCAGCTTCAGCGCGGAAGCCTCCCTAATCTCCAGCAACGGCCTAAGCCCCACACCTCCCTCCTCCCTAGGACGACAGAGCTGTTCCCAGGAGATCGCATCCATACCTCCCCGCCAAATGAAATCTGCACAGATCCGATCAACTTTCCTAACAGTGGCAATAGGAAGGAGGATGGATTGCAGCCAGAAATAAGCTACAGCCGTAATCACCGATCGAACCAGCTCGATGCGTCCTCCAAAGGACAATCCCGAGGCTTGCCAACCTTCCACTCTCCTCTGGACGTACTCCACCAAACTATGGCAGTCCTGATCCCGTGCATAGTTGGCCGTGAGAGGTATTCCTAAGTATCGCACCGGAAGGTCACTCCTTCGATACCCAGCACGTCAGCCCGCTCCTCCTTCTGGGGACATAAGGAGCTGAAGTACACCCGGTTCATCTCCCTGTTCAGCTGAAGGCCCGAGAGGGAATGCAACTCTCCCATAACCTCTGCAAGCGTCTGCATACCCTCCTTCTGGGGACATAATTGTATGATTTTTAAGAGATATCGTTATCTATATATATATATATATATATATATATATATATAAAATGGTAAATTACAACTCCAACTTCCAAAGGGAACCGAATTCCGCTTGGTACTACCAGGTTATGTCTCTATAATCAACCACTTCGACGACAACTTTTTGACTATATATATATATATATATATATATATATATATATATATAGAGAGAGAGAGAGAGAGAGAGAGAGAGAGAGAGACCAAAGACTAGTAATGCATTTTTGTGACTTCAGAAGTAAAACTAAGAGTCTAAATTTCTTCTTCGTAGTCATCAAGTGGATTTTAGTGTGAAGACGATGTAGTTTAAGTAAAAAATAAAATAAAAAGTTTGATTTCTAAAACAACGAAAATTATAGTTTAAAAGAAAATGTTATATCCAATGACTTGCACTAGAAAATTACCACAATGTACCAAAAAAGTATTCAAAATTGAAAAAGTACAAATAAAAGAAATTTTGGGGTACATATACTATAAGTACCCATGAAATACAAGTACGCGGTATGTGATACGGATATGCCTTCCTAGATGGAGTACCCGTGCTTCATAGCTTCCAAGTGAAGAAACAAACCGTGGGAGTAACTTGCAGGAAAGAAACAAGCTTTAGTTAAGCCAGCAAAGCAATGATCTTCAGCCCGAGGTGAGATAAAAACCTTTAACCATCTATCATGGAATTTTGCATGGAATGACATAGTTATCATATTTTAACAACTTCGAAGATTTCTCTACTCTTTTAAAGCATACAGAAGAACCATGTCGACCTTTATCTGTCATACTCAATCACAATACTCAAGTACCTCCTAAAATGTATCTTTTCTAAAGCTATAGCTACATCACACATGATCATCCAAGATTGCTGGTTATACATAATGCACATGTCAAAGGGGAACTTACTGACAAGTGTAGGAATCCCTGTAATATATATTTTTACGACTAAGGCTGTGCTTGATCCTCTTCTCTTGACAACCTGCAGTAAATGTGGAACCTAAGAGAAGAAGGTTGTTTAGTGATTTTATATACAAGGATTCATCTGTTATAAAGTTGGCAAAGGTAATGTTTGCATACCCTTAAGACTGCTGGAATGTAAAATGATCCTCGAGGAGAAGAGACTGTCTGGTCATAGTATTCTAAAACATCAGCCTGACGATTGAAAAGAAAATGTCTTGAGATGATACTATTTGCTTGCAGGAAAGAGAGTTCATAATTATATCTTTAGATTTGAAATTTGCTTGAGGAAATGAAAATGTCAACTGAAATCACCATATTGCTGCTTAGGCTTTATGTAAGTTTATCTATATTCAAACTTCAAGCAGAATAGACAGTGACTTCAAGATCTGCTACCTAACCTTCTCCATGAACTCCAGACAAATTGCACGCTTCCAGCAAACAACATTGACCGGCCTAACAAAGTATAATTGCAGTTAGTTATATGTTAAAAATGTGAAATTCTACATGTTTCATAATTTAGAACAGAAATATTTTCAACATGAAGATACCAGATACACAGGAAAGATGTCTTTAAATAATTAATCAAGTGCAGCATTGACATACAGTTCCCAACATAAGTGATACCAAGCAATTCTAGATCTTGCATAAAAATGCAAGTCGCATATGAATGGCAAAAAAAACAAATGAAAATAATCATATATGAAAAATGACCTCCTTTTTTATTCTCCTTCACGAGTTATCTTCGTATAGATCTGCCCCCTTTCAGGAGTTTGGAATAAAGTAGGCATGTGATGCAATCCGTTATCTTGTCGTACATACTCTTACCATCCTACTGATGGATCACGTGCTCAAGTGATGAGAATTTACACAATTTTGTCAAGACATATCTCCATTCTTCTTCGGCATTCTTCATCAATTGGCTAGCACTTTAATCTTTATCTGTTGGGGTTTGAGCCTCATGACCAAGACAATTTTTTCCTGGACTTGAGTGTCACCTCTTTTTGTTGCTTCCACACTTAAAGATCGAGGGAGTATCTGTTTACAGTTGTATCTCGAGGGAATTGGTTGTTGGTTTGAGGATAGATTTATCATGTAAGTTTCCATGATATATCTTATGCTTTAATTGCTGGGGACTGTTTGACATTATATTTTTAATTTGGACTACAACTAATGAAATTGTGAGTCAATTTCTTCCTATATACTCCAAGCGGCTTACCAAAGCAATAATTGGCTAGTAAAAAAGTGCAACTGAGTTTCCCACCAGACTATCAGTTCTTCAAGATGGAAGTAGAAATATTTTAGCAAATTAAGTTAAGATGCACACATCAATTATAAATAACTGCTTCGAAATTTTGATGTCTATATATCTCTAAGCTTGATTTACTTAAGTTTGTTAATCTAATTGAGTTGTACGCTTTGTGCAAAGCTTATTGCTTTTGTTGAAAATGAAAAGAGGCCTTCAGATTCCATTTTCTTCAGTTCTTTCTTGAGATCACAAGTCTATCCCAGAGGGCATCATGTAATGTTTTCCTTAAATTGTCAAATGCTTTATCTTACTGCTTTTTCTTTTAAAAAATTAGTCAACGATTTCAATTGTTAGTAATGTCCATGGCATAGCATGTAATCACCTTGAGAGGGCGGGTTGGCAATACTCAAGAGGAATTAGGATCAAAGGTATACTTTTTAGATTGTTCAGTAGTACGAGTTGCTTGTGATATAGACCAACTGACCAAGAACATCGGGTTCGGTCTGGAACTCATATAGGATAACTTTCAAGGAATTAGAGTTGGATGATTTTATTGATGGACTACTTCACTACTTATAGGGAGTCTAGCTCCTCTACATACTACATATTCCGATGTGGGACTAAAAGTCCCTTATTGATTCTCAACACTCCCCCTCAAGATGGGCGATAGATATTGATCATCCCCATCTTGTTACATAACTTCGACAGACTTAAAAACTAAGACCCTTAGTCAGACAGTCTGCAACTTGTTCTTCTGAGCGGACATGGTCAATCTTCAGTATCCCTTGTTCCAGCTTCTCCTTGATGAAGAATCGATCAATCTCGATGTGCTTCGTTCTGTCGTGCTGAACTGGATTGTTAGCTATACTTATTGCAGCTTGACTATCGCTCAGAAGACGCAATGGTGCTCCCTTATCCAGCTGCAACTCTGTCAGCAATGCTTTCACCCACAGCAACTCTGACACTCCCAGAGCCATTGCTCTGTATTCTGCTTCAGCTGTCGACCGTGCTACCACTGACTGTTCTTGCTTCTCCATGAGACCAGATTTCCTCCTACAAAAACATAGTATCCCGTGGTAGACCTTCTGTCGTCTATGCAGCTCGCCCAGTCTGCATCACAGTATCCCTCAACTTCTATGCGTCCATTCTTCTTGAACCATAGCCCCCTTTCCCGGCGTTCCTTTCAGATATCTCAAGATCTGAAATACTACTTCCATATGACCCTTTCTTGGATCATGCATGTAGCGACTCACTACACTCACCGCAAATGAGATATCAGGGCGAGGCGTGTCCCAGATAAATCAATCTCCCTACAAGTCTTTGATATCTTTCACGATCAACAGGCTCTCCTGCTTCTGCTCCAAACTTACTCTTCTGGTCAATTGGAGTAACGGCTGCTTTGCATCCCAGCATCCATGTCTCCTTCAGCAGATCTAGTACGTATTTTCTTTGTGATAGAACAATTCCCTGTTCGCCTTCACACACTTCGATACCTAAAAGTACCTCATCGCTCCTAAATCCTTCACCTCAAACTCCTTCGCGAGTTTTGACTTCAGCTTAGTGATCTCGACTTCATCATTACCTGTGATCACTATATCATCCACATATACAGCAAGTATAGTGATGTGGCCTCTTGCATGCTGGAGGAAGACCGTATGATCTGCATTTGTTTGACGGTATCCCATGCCTGCAACAGCCTTTCTGAATCTGTCAAACCAGGCTCGAGGAGATTGCTTGAGCCCGTATAGCGACTTCTTCAGTTTACACACCTTCCTCGCGACGTCCCTCCGTCTGATTCCGTCGCGTAGCACCCTAGCGGGAGCTCCATGTATACTTCTTCTTGCAGGTCCCCATGAAGAAAGACATTCTTCACATCCAGCTGGTACAGCTTCCACCCATAGTTCGCTGCAATGGAGACCAGAGTTCTCACGGTGCTCATTTTTGCTACTGGGGCAAACGTCTCATCATAGTCTATTCCATATGACTGTGTGAATCCTTTTGCAACCAACCTCGCCTTGTACCACTCTACTTTTCCTTCTGGCGTCTCTTTCACTGTGTACACCCATTTGTATCCCACAGCTTTCTTCCCTTTGGGTAATGGAACCAGCTCCCATGTCTTATTTTTCTCCAATACCCCAAGTTCTTCCATCATTGCAGCTTTCCACCTTGGATCTTTCTTTGCTTCCTGCCAACACTTGGGCAACGAAGTAGAGTCTAACGATGCAATGAAGGCTCGATAATTCGAAGAAATGTTAGAATAAGACAAGAAGTTGGCAATGTCACGTTCGTAATCATCAAAACGAGCAGGAGCCTTACCCGCATGATGCGAGAAGATCTCCTTAAGGGAGCAATAGGTGGTGGAGAGATCATACCATCCGAGTCGGAGAGATCCGCATCAGAATCCGAGTGATTCAGTGCGGGGCAACATCTTCAGGAGTTGGAGAAGGAGTAGACGAGGGACTTGGTACAGTAGGCACAGGGCACGGCATAGGCACAGTACTGGACTTCTGTTGTCTCCTTCTGTAGACTTGGAGCTCATTTTTCCCTTGTCTGCTGCTCCCCCTGCGTAACATATGTATCTTCTTCTTCATTCTCTGTATCTGAGTCACTGTGCTCTCCCCCTTTCGTCCAGTTTTTCTACAACCGGACACAGAACCGATCCGACGATCACATTTGGGCTTATTATCTCCCCCTCACATCGAATACCATCTGTGTTAGGTGTGTCACCAAATGCTGAACCTTCATCCGAACCATTGTATGGTTCGAGTTCTCTGAATGTAACGTCCATGCTGACAAACATCTTCTGCTCGACTGGACTCCAACAGGCATATCCCTTCTGAGTCGCGTGTAACCGACAAAGACATTTTAACTGCCCTAGGATCCAGTTTGCCAACGCCTGGCCTATTATCTTGGACAAAGCACACACATCCAAAAATTTCGGTGGAACAGTGTATGTAGTTGCCCCAGTAAGCATCTCCAACGGTGTCTTCCAGTCCAATACTTGAGATGGCATTCTGTTGATGAGATAAGAGGCCGTCAATATAGCCTGCCCCCATAAGTGTTTCGGGACATTCATAGCCAGCATCATCGTCCGTGCGACTTCCAGCAGTGTCTGTTCTTTCGTTCAGCCACACCATTTTGTGCCGGAGTATAAGCACATGAAGTTTGATGTAGTATTCCATGAGTAGAAAAATACTCAGCAACCCGCTTATTAGTATACTCCGTCCCATTGTCAGACCGAAAACACTTAATTTTAGCGCCATATTGTGTTTCCACCCGTCAATGAAAGTCCCGAAAGGCCTTAAGGACGTCACTTTTATTCTTCATAAGGTAGACCCATGTCACGCGGGTATAACAGTCAATAAAGGTGACGAACCATCGAAAGCCGTAAATTTCGATTGTAGGACAAGGGCCCCATACGTCCGAATGTATCATGTCAAAAGCAGCTGAACTCCTATTCTCCGAGCTCACATACGAGCTTCTGGTATGTTTTCCCAACTCACAAGTATCACAAAATAACTTCTCTTTATTAGCCCTTTGATATAAGGACGGATACATTCGACTAATAACTTGAAAAGAGGAATGACCGACACGCTGGTGGTGGAGTAGCAAGTCGGCTTCAACACTGCGACAGGAAGCTTCTGGTGGTGCGTCTGCTACCAAGAATGCCAATGCGTTGTCCAGTCCAGTCCTGTCTAAATACCACTGCCTCTTATGCCATGTGCCAGTCCCAAGTCGTCGTCCTGTCCCTTTCTCCTGAAAAGTCACGGTAGGAATGTCAAAGGAAACAGTACAGTTAAGATCAAGTATAATGGCACTAATAGATAGAAGATTGACAGAAAAAGACGGAACATGTAAGACATTGGTTAGAGTGATGGAAGGGGTGCATGCGACAGTGCCTTTACCCATTACAGGGCTGGATGTACCATCAGCGGTCTGAATACTCTCCGGCAATGTAGGTGAGTATAGTCCTGAAACGCACCACGGGATCCCGTGACATGGCGAGATACCCCAGAGTCCATAATCCATCATGGCTGATGGACAGATGCAAGAGCACGCGCAGAATTACCAGTGCTGGTTTGGACAAAGCAAGTGATGTGATCTCCCGAGGTAGAAGACGCCCCAGGACTGTCGGCCGAACCCAGCTTTGTGCCTCGCAACTTCTCAAGGAACTCCCGCTCAAGCGGGGTTATTTCAGCCAGTTGATTCTCTCCCCTTTCCTCCGCCAGATTTGCTTTGTGTCCGCCTCTTCTACCAGCATATCCTCCTCTACTACCACGTCGGCCTCCACGACCCCGTCCTCGATCATTAGACTGATTGCGCAAGGGTTTTGGACAAAATCGGATGTAATGTCCGGAGTCACCACAATTGTGGCAAACACCACCCACAGATGGAGGTTGATTGAAGGCAGCAAGGACAGACTTTTCAACCGCGGCTTGCTCCCCCTGGTAGGAGCCCTTGTGGGCATCAACTTCAGTCGAGCTTCTTCCTGTGTCATGACGGCTATAGCTTCTTCCAAGGTCGGAAGCGTGGGTTGGGATATGAGGATATTCCGTCTATGCTCAAATACAGGGTGTAGTCCCTTCAGGAATTTCATCATACGCTGCTGCGAAATATAAGTCAGGAACGTCTGAAAGTACTTCGCGAATGCCGGTTCGACTTGTGCATCTTCCATCCCAAGAGGATCATAATGATCCAGATCAGACCAGTACTTCTTCAACAGGGCTGCGTACTCAGAGATGGTACGTTCGTCTTGGGCCACCCTATCGAGTTCATCTTGCAATTGAAAGACTCGCATAGGGTTGCCGGAGCCGGAGTACATATCTTTTAGAGTTCGCCATATATCAGCAGCAGCCTCCATTGCCTCGACATTGTCCGACACCTGGTCGGTTAATGAGGCAGTCAACCACCCAGCCACTACGTTGTTGACAATCTCCCAAACAGCAAACTCCTTTGCGGAGTGATCGGCTGGCGCCTTGGCTTGGCCAGTGACATAGCCAACCAAGCCACGTCCCTTCAGCGTCCGCATCGCCTGCCGCGACCACTTCAAGTAGTTGGACGTTCCTTCCAACTTCGTCTCCAGCTTCTCCAATTTCTCCATTTTGTAAGGTGACGGATCCACATCAGTATGGATCACACGTGGGGTTGCCTCGGTTAATCTCTTTGATAAGATATCATCAACCAAGGCCTTCATCTCTTCGGCCGTCAGTTTGCCACTGATTGAATCCATGGCTTCTTCAACTATGAACCCTATTCGTCGTCGTTTTCGGCATCTTCGACGTCGGAGTCGGCAACTTCCCCAACTTCGTCGTCGTCTTTGTCTACGTCGTCACAGACTTTACGAATGCGCTACTAACTTGGCCAGCACCGACGCACGCATGTAAAGTGAACACGTCAGGTCACCAGAGAAGACATGATCAGTCTCTGTAGAGATCCCGATGTGAAGAAGGAATAACAAATAAAGCATTTGTTAGTTCCAAACGGCGTAAGCGAGGATCAGAGTTGGTGCAAATAAAGCATTTGGCAGCCGTCTGTCTTCGAAATACGCCTTTTTTTTGACAGCTAGGATTTGTAGTAGATGGAAAGGCTAGGGTTAGACATGGTAGTGGCTAGGGTTAGGGTTTGGGAAGGGGGGTCGGGGGGGGTCGGGGGGCTGCTGCTTCGGGGGGGGTCGGGGGGCTGCTGGTGGAGGACGGTAAGGGGGGGTCGGGGGGGGGGGGGTCGGAGGGCTGCTGCTTCGGGGGGGTCGGGGGGGTCGGGGGGGTCGGCGAGGGTGGTGGAGGTTGGTAAGGGGGGGGGGGGGGGGTCGGGGGGGGTCGGGCTGCTGCCTGGTGGTGGGGCGGCGGGGGGGGGGGGGGGGGGGCGAGGGGGTGTCGGCGAGGGGGGGGGGGGGGTCGGCAAAAAAAAAATTTGTTTTTTTTGTGGAGAGAGAGAGAGAGTGAGAGAGAGAGAGAGAGAGTTATGGCTCTGATACCATGTAGAAAATAATGGTTGGATGATTTTATTGATGGACTACTTCACTACTTATAGAGAGTCTAGCTCCTCTACATACTACATATTCCGATGTGGGACTAAAAGTCCCTTATTGATTCTCAACACATCAGTGGGTGGATGAAGTCTGAGGTGGGTTGCTTATGTAATATGTAGGGCATTGTGAGAAAGAAGGGGTGAAATTAGTAAGAGCATATACATTTATGTGGAAGCTATCAACTAAACATAGGATAAAAGTTCCTCACCTTTGATTTATAATTGAGAACCTAAGAAGCAAAACTTTGAACTCAAACACCAGATATCTTTCACTAATATGGCTCAGCCAAATGGCCATGTATAATCAACTCATTAAGATTTCAATGCAGTAAGGAGAAATCAACATTAGCCAAGTGTGATTCACTTTAGTCGGATACAACTCTTATCACCACACTACTAAGTAAGACTAACACAACAACACTACTAAATAAGAAACTAACTCCTACTCAGGGATCCAGTTTCAAAGTATAACTAAGACTCTAATACCATCAGAAGCAAGACCACTCCTACCACAGCTTCAAACTCATAGTCCTAATCCTCTTGTATATTTCCCATTCCATGCTCCCAGACTGAGAGTAGGTACGATCCAAGTGATCTACATCAACTTTCTTTGTGAAAGAAAATCATTTATAAGAGTCCATTAAGGACGCATTAGGTATGAAAGTATTGCTTTGGCTTATGATTAATTTAAGATTGAAGTCTCAGAAGGATGAATCACAGCTTATGGCTAGAATCAGAAGATACACTCAGAGTTACCAAAAGAGCAATAGGAACTACAATATGCTTCAATGAGGTTCAATATATGTGGAGTCGAAGCTGTAGGAGTAGTTGATTAGTTATCGAGGCCATAATCGAGATGTTGCCATGAAACCCACTAAACAATTTCCAGCTAATCTTTTTCAGTGGCGTGCTACTAGCTAGTATCCCTTAAACATCTAAAATCCCTAGGAAATGAATGGATTATCCAATTAGCATACATGATACCAGCTAAAACCCAAGTAACCAATATCATTATATATATCCATTCATCAAAGATTAAATATAAATAGTATCTTTTACTCTTTTTTCCTCAGCAAACAATAAAAAAATTTGGGAAAGGTCCTCAAATGAGTATAACTCTACAATTACTAATTTAAAACTTAAGCTACACATAAAATACTTGAAACCCATAAGATACACCGAGAACCCAGTTTCCAGATGAAACTGAGAAGCAGATCAATCACTAGAGTTGGTTTAATTGTTCTCATGCCATGTTACTTTTCATGGCTCTAAAATAATTATTTGGAGAAAGCCAGCATCTTTAAGTCTTAATAGGAGAGCAAGAGACTTTTTAATATAGAAAAATTCTAAAAAGTTAAGATACAAACGAGTCTCAATACCGTTGGGTAGACTCTTGTCTCGGTAATAATTGTGATTCAAATCTTTGTCTAAATCTGATGAAGCCAAATAACCTCCTGACTAATCCTAAGATAGAAACAAAACATATCATATACCAAATTGGAGTTGATTCAAGATTCAGGCTTGACCAAAATCCTGGCTCGATCCTGGCTCGTGGGACCCGAATTTCGGTCCCTGGTGTGTATAAAACATCAACAACCCATTTCAATGATTGTTTGTTACAATCAATGTTGTAGATGTCAGATTGGAATTTTTTTTAAATATGCGGGGAACATGTCAGAAACATTTTTAAATGTCTGATATCAATAAATATGTAATATATCATATATTTGTATATACTAAATGTGCAAAGTGGAATCTGCAGAAACATGTCACATAGCAATAAATGAACTCCTACCTGATGAAGGAAGGAGCTCTTGTTTTCTGGAGGGAGTAATGAGACCCAAACTACGATTTTGAGTAATCCCAAAAATTTGTTTTTTGTGACAAATTAGAGAGAGAGAGGGTGGGAGGAATCGATCCAAAGGAGGGAGGGCTCTTGAGAGTAGAATTTGGAGATATTGTTTGTGTTGGAGAATAAACTATTCATCTTAATTCTTATTTCTTTGCATTTATTATTTTATGTATTATCAATTTCTAGTTAGTGATGTCATTTTATATGTTTTGTATTCTTTTAATATTGGTCAAGAGTCCTAAAAAAATCTAATGCCATTCTATTCACAATGTAGCCTCTACTTTCAACATTGTATTTGAGGCATAGGTTCTCTTTTTAGGATCTATTCTCCTCCTATTTTTCATCTATATGGATTTTCTCTCTGGCGATGTCCGCGGTCTCTTTGTTGGCTATTTTGGGCACATATGTTTCGGTTATTTATATCTTATGGATTTTTCTTTGGCAATGTCCACGACTTCTTCGTCCGCTACTTCGGGCTCGGATGTTTTGGTTATTTCTTTCCTTTGGGATTTTTTCAGATGTGAAGTCCCAACTATCTTGAGATTATTTGTTGAGTTCGGTATATGGAGTCTCATGTCTCTTTCATGATTTCTTCGATACGCGAAGCCCCGACATATTTTGGATATTTTCTTTCGGATTTGTCTTTTCGATAGCTGATGTATTTTGGATGTCTTCTGAAATTTCCCGTCCATAGCCCCGGCCTACTTTTAGTATTTCATAATTTCTACGTTTGCAAAGTCCAATCTTTCTATAGTTTTTTTTTCTTCGGTCTTGAAGCCCTAGTCTCTCCAAATGGTTTATGCAGTTTTCTTCCCGGTTTTCTTCGATGTTAAAGCATTAGCCTCTTTTTTTATGATCTCCACTTCCTCTTGTTTCAAGCTAGACTTGCTTTTACCAAATTCCAACTTATCGGAACGTTTTGAAGAATAACTTATTTATCTTATTTTTGTATTTATTATTTTACGAATTTTTAATTTCTAGTTAGGGTTAATGATATCATTTTATGTGCTTTGTATTTCTTATAAATATTGGCCAAGAGCCCTAATAAAATCTAATGTCATTATATTCACAATGTACCCTCTACTTTCGACATTTTGGATCAAAAAGGAGACCAAAAGGAGGGTTATAGAGCGGGGTCAATAAGAAGATAAAAAGAGATCGTGGAGCTTTGATTAGGTTACCATTCATTACATCCAACCCCGAATTCGTCAATCCAACTCAGCACTAAGTTAGTAGATGGTTGCAAGGGGGTAACGCCCATTTGCTCAAATACGGGAGTTCGAGGAAGGTAGCCTCATGAGAAAAAAAAGTTGTGTGTATGTTCATACAAGACTAGGATGAGTCCAATTCGTACACTAGTAGGGATAGTTCGATAAATATACTGAAGTTGTGGTCTTCCTAATCTTTTGTTATAAATAGGACTCCAATATCTTGTAATTGTAACTCTCTCAAAATAATAAAATAACTTGTGTGCGACCGTGGATGTAGGAAAAAAAATCTCTAAACCAATTCTTATGTCCTTGTGATTCTTCTTCTTTGTTGGTACCACGTTCATAACATCTAAAGCACTGGTTACAATCACGGTTCACTTAGTGTGAGGAAGTCCACCGGCCAAACACCTCTCATCCACAAAATTGCCCCCTTTTAAGTTGTATATGGACGAGACCCATCTATCTTTGCTCCTAATTCTCCGAGTTCATATAAGACAAAGGTCCTAAGAAACAAGTTTGACAAGTACCAAAGTAGGCATGAATCCCAACAAAATGCTCGAGAAGTTTTTGAAGTTGGTCGACTTAGAACATGTCAGCGTTTGAAGATAACAACATTTGAAGACGGCAGGAATGTTACAATCCTAGTTCCTTTACTTATACAAGCTAGCCAATAGAGGAGAGAGACCAAGTTTATACCAACCTACATCAAGTTCTCCGTATACCCGAAGTGGGACTATAGGATCGTAACATTGCACCAAGCTGCACGGTCCCGGAGCACATGTGACCTGAACGAACAATGCTATACCGGCGTCACCATCCGCGCCGCACAATTGCAACCGGAAGACATGGTATTGTCTCGGATACCATTTGATACGAAGCTTGGGAGAACTCATCCTAAAAGCTAGTTATTAAGAGGAGAGAGCCCAAGACTATATCACTCACATCGATTTCCACATATAATTTCCACATATAAACGATGAGGGACTATAGGATCGCAAGTTCGTAACACTATTTTTATTAGAGTTTGGTGTCTACAAATTGTAGATGCCATATGGTTTTTGATAAACAAAATTAAAACACTTTTGGCACTAGAGAGATCAGCCCTAGTTTAATTCTCTTTTCCAATTTCTCTTCATGTTTGTTTAGGTTCAGTTAATGTTTCAAATGAACAATTACATGCAATGAAATAAATAAATAATAAATAATAAAGGAATGAATGAATTAGTGAAGGGGGTGTTTGGCTGACCTATATGAGATATCCAACACCAATCCTCTGAAGCAAGACAACTCATCCCTCTCAAGCTCACCCAACTCCTCCTCATCATCCTCATCATCACTCTCCATGAACTCCTCAGGCCTCAGCCCACCACCACCACCAGACTTCTTATGGGAGCAAACCCTCCCAGACCCATGAGGCCTGGCCCCTCTCCTTCCTCCTCCATGGATCCCAAGTGGGTTCTCAGCCAAGAATCTCTTCTTCCTGCCATTGCTGCCACCACCAAGTTTTAGAGTTGATTGGTCTTTGGGGTCATGGACAAAGGGGAACGTTCCTCTGCAATGAGCAGCAGCCTGAAACCCCCATGAGCTGTGACCCCTGCCATTGTTTTTGGAGTTTCCTGGCATTTGAAGGTTCGAGCACATGTAATGGGGGAGTTGTGAATAATGAGAGGGGGTATTGGGTGGAGTGTGGGAACTGCGCAAGTTTTCACAGCCACATATATGGCTCAGCCAAATGGCCATGTATAATTAACTCATTAAGATTTCAATGCCGCAAGGACCAATCGACATTATCCAAGTGTGATTCACTTTAGTCGGACAAAACTCTTATCACCACACTACTAATTAAGACTTCTACAACAACACTACCAAATAAGAAACTAACTCCAACTCGGGTTCCAGTTTGAAAGTATAACTAAGACTCTAGTCCCATCAGAAGCAAGACAACTCCTACCACAGCTTCAAACTCATAGTCCTAATCCTCTTGTATATTTCCCATTCCATGCTCTCAGAGTAGGTACGATCCATGTGATCTACCAAAACTTTCTTTCTGAGAAAAAAGCATTTATAAAAGTCCATTTAAAACACATTAGGTATGTAAGTATTGCTTTGGCTTATGATTAATTTAAGATTGAAGTCTCATAAGGATGAATCAAAGCTTATGGCTAGAATCAGAAGATACACTTAAATTCAGAGTTCCAAAGAGAGTCATAGGAACAACAATATGCTTCAATGATGTTCAATATATGTGGATTCGAAGCTGTAGGAGTAGTTGATTAGTTATTGAGGCCATACTCGAGATGTTGCCATGAAACCCAGTAAACAATTTCCAGCTAATCTTTTCAGTGGCGTGCTACTAGCTAGTATCCCTTTAACATCTAAAAATCCGTAGTAAATGAATGGATTATCCAATTAGCATACCAGCTAAAACCCAAGTTCAAATACCAATATCATTATATATCCATTCATCAAAGATTAAATATAAATAGTATCTTTTACTCTCTTTTTCTCGGCAAACAAAAAAAGAGTGGGAAGGGTCACTCTACAATTACTAATTTAAAACTTAAGCTACCATAAAATGCTTGAAATCCATAAGATACACCAAGAATCCAGTTTCCAGATGAAACTGAGAACCAGATCAATCACTAGAGTTGATTTCATTGTTCTCATGCCATGTTATGTTTCATGGCTCTAAAATAATTCTTTGGAGAAAGCCAGCATCTTTAAGTCTTAATAGGAGAGCAAGAGACTTTTTAATATAGAAAAAGCCTAAAAAGTTAAGGTACAAACAAGACTAGGGGTGAGCGACGGTATAATCGGTCGGTATTTGGTCGGATTTTTCGGTACCTTTTTAAATCGGTATTTAAGAAATCAATACCAATATTGTACCATTTAGAATCGGTTTTTTCGGTTTCAGTTAAATCGGTATTCGGTCGGTATCAATATTTTACCGATTAACATTTGACCAATCAACAACTTAAGATTATAGAACCTCTTAACCTAAAAATATATTTTTTTACTTTTTTTTGAAACATTAAATTTTAAAGCCAAGCCTCTAACAACCAAGCAATTAATCAAATTTATTAGAACAATATGTAACAAATTGTAAACACATAAAAAACGAGCTTACAAGATCAAACACAATCACTAAGTTTAATCCTTAGTATAAATTTAAGTACACCAAAACAAAATTTACTTCAAAATTCTAATAAAAACACAAAAACATAAGCTCAAAAGATCAAACACTCAATTCTTAGCCTTTTTAACATAACTTCAAGTCCAACACAATCCATTCTAAGTTCTAAAAATCTTATTCTCAACTAAAACAAAAATAAGTACCATAAAATTAATCAAGAACAACATTCTAAGAAAATATATACAAATTTATGTAATATTATATATATATATATATATATATATATATATATATATATATATAAAAAAAAATAAAAAAATAAAAAAAAAAAAAATATATATATATATATATATATATATATATATATATATATAATCATTTCGGTTCGGTATGGTATTATACTCCAACCGTTACCGCTACCGTTATACCATATTTTAGTTGGTTCGGTAATTCAATATCGGTACATAATTTCGGTTCGATTTTTCGGATTATTTTTAATCGGTATTCAGTCGATTTTTCGGTAGCGGTCGGTATCTGCTCACCTCTAAACAAGACTCAATACATTTGGGTAGACTCTGAAGAACAAATATGCAACTCTAGAGGGGGGTGAATAGAGTTTATGACAATAATGTCCAATTAAAAAATTAAACTCTTTCACCAACAAAAAATAATCAGAGAAAATACGAAAATAGTAAAGAGCAATAAAGCATACGCAAACACAGTCGATTTTAACCCGGTTTTCCTCGTGGAGGACTAGTCCAGGCCTGAGAACTCTAGCTCAGGATTAAATCCACTATTTGTGAAATAGTAGTTACACCCCGTGCCTTTTCTTCAGAAGAGCACGTCAACTTCTTACAGAGATCGCAGTGGCGATGCTTGGAATTTTCCAAGCGACTTCTTGAACTCTTGCACAAACACCTAACTGAAAAGTACTGAGCACTTTGAGGCTTAGGGAGCTTGTGGCTAGTAGATGAGAAGGGTATGGTTTGTATAAGGCTTTAGAGAGAAGAGAAGAGAATATTGGATGAATGAAAATAAAAGAATTCATGGCCTATTTATAGGATAACATACAGGCAGAATTCGGCCAGAATTCTGGTTGGAACATTCAAAAATTTGGCCGTTGGACAACTTGCATCCAGCCAACCCTAAAAATTAGGGTCCTAGAATTTATGAGGCAGAGCTCGGCCCGAACTCTGTGTGGAGGCAGAGTTCGGCCCGAACTCTGTCTCCAGAGCACAGAATAGGTCCAATGGGCCAATGGGCTATTTGGATGTTTGGTGGGGCTTTTGGTTTGAGGTATAGGTATAGTCTAAGTCTCAAAATGCTCAGCACAGCTCAATTTACATAAGTCTAGACTCAAATAAAGTGTAAAATACAGACTCAAACTGTAAAGAATTGCATGTGCGAGCTGTCGTCTGGCTTGTACCGAATTCAGTTTTCATGTGTCGTATTGAAATATGACAAGTATCATGTTGTCAATCGTATCAATATATGGTTGACTATGATTTTGTGTCAACAATCTCCCCCATATTGATAATTGACAAAATGATATTTGTATATTCAATATTCATACCTGGACACATTAAAAAAAACAGTAGCGTAGCTCCCCTGTAATAAGTGCAGAGCTTAGCAATAGCTCCCCCGTAAACATTGTCTGTTGTCCTGATAACAATATTCTTTTCCCAAAGCACAGATACACAAAGCCAGAAAGATGATATGGTAATATAATATGAATATATCAAAATATTTCTCCCCCTTTTGTCAGATATCAAACAACCAGAATAATGAATGGCAAGAACACCAGAAATAATAATGAGAAACTGCATAAAACTGAGAAACTGCATAATAAAATGTCTCCAAGAGTCGCATAATGAGTTCTAGTACAACCAAAGTGCAGAAATAAAAACAACTACATCAACTAAAAAATGCATAAAAGCATAGACTACGATCCTCAGCAGCAGCAGCAAAGAAAAATCCATATCCATCATCGAGCTCGTGAAGGCCCACCGTCGTCGGATGGATCAGTGAATGAACGACGAGGGTCCACGAAGGCCGCATCAGGATCCAGGTACCGGATAACCCAAGGGTCATCGATACGGTATCCATCGCGAGCAGGGTCCCGCTCTATGGGAATAGGCATAGAAGGATGCCGGGACATAAAGTACCGAATATCGTGCAGTGAGTTGCTAATGGCACTCATCTGCAAGGTAGTCCGTGTAGTGCCCCGCTTCTCGCGGTCCACTATGTAATACCTACGGCTTGCTGACTCAGTCTTGAACTGAGTATTTGGGGAAATTCTTGCCGGTATCGATTGATCACGGATGAAACGCAATGAACCTTTCCAATTGATGGATTGACTTCTATTGAAATGAATCCAAGAGTTTTGTTGGATGTTTTCTTTCGCTGCTTGGTTTTGATGGATGCGTTTTCGTGTTGGTTTTCGATGATTGGTTTTCATTGTTCGCTTTCATCGCATTTCGCATTCATTCCGAATCTTGAGAGAAAGAGACGAAGTATGCTAATCAACTGTTGGTGCCAATGTAGGACGCGTGAACTGTTCGTGAACGACGCGTGAAGTCCCTCCTTCTCTCAATTAAGATTCATCTCGGTGAGTTGCTTTAACCGGACTTACATTTATTTGTACGCCCTAATAAAAATGATCTCTAGTCCACTCTGTTGCCTTGTCCCTGTGATCAACGATACCTCAATAACAAAAGATAAAAGAAGATAATGAATGAATCATATGTAAAATGGAACTGTCGCTTGCTTGCTTCAATATGAACTGTATGCTCTTATGAATTGCCTAAAAGAGGTAGCTCGGTATGGAAATCACGGTTTGACCGTGCAAGAAGAAGAGAATGGAAATGTTTACAAGTTGCTAGGCTCGTGCATAGTAGAATTATCTGATAGCTGCATTCGCATTGGTCTGGACAACTTGTGCACAAGGCGGTAATCTCTCGATCGATTCTGGGGGCACCTGGAGTCGATCGGCCTAGGAGAGAACAGGACACATGGGGCTAGAAGTCCTGCAGTAAAAAGGGTGTTAGTCTATTAGTAGTTGGACAAGAAGTTCCGATTGCTAGTAATGGGAATACCCATGGACCACAATAGTTAGGTTCATGCATATAGACAGAGATTTATTGCAAGCCTAACATGCAGGGACGGAAATGAGAATGTTTTATATATGCAAATTGTGCTAACCTGTTTTTGTGCAGGGATGACTGTCGGCGTTGGTAAGTTGGTTATGAATATTCTGCTGTCATGTTTCTTATGAATTGTTAAAAAGAACCTAGACAAGTAGAAAGAGCACTAGTAAATATGTAGCTTCACATGTTGAATTAGTGCAGATATTTGTGAGTTTCGGCGAAGAGCCGCTCGCCAGTACATGATGTGTGCTGACCCACGTTGTGGGCAACCTTTTCAGAAAGCAAAAGGAGACGGGAGGATTTCAAGGAGGCACTAAAGCTCGTCTAGCCCAGTAGAGATTCGGACTGCCTCGAAGCTTTCTTTCATTTCAAGTCAAGTTCAAGTTTCTTTTCCTTCTGAAGGTGTCTTTCAATTCCAGCTTGTAATAAAGGGATATCATGTATGGGCATTGTGGCTATTTTCAAAAGAGAGTTTCAAAGAGATTCATGTAGCCAATTATAAGGCAAATCTGAGTTGCAAAGCTTTGTACTTGTATTCCTATCAAGCTTATGAATAAAAAGAAGTATTTCCATTTCAAATCTCTGTGTCCAATATTTGGTTTTCTGCAATGAATGGGTGCGTGCGTGTGTTTTGCTTAACTAATGGGTGCGTGCGTGTGTGTTTTGCTTGACTAGTTGTTTTGTGCAGGTACATGGCCTTGTGCAAGCACAACTTAGGCTTGCACGGCATCACGCCTTAGCGAGGACGATCGATCCCGCAGGGATCCAAGCAAGACGGACGATCCTAGCGGGATCGGGGCGTGACAAAGTGGTATCAGAGCACAGTTTTACGTCCTTGG
Organism: Iris pallida; assembly: GCA_029216955.1. Lineage (NCBI taxonomy): Eukaryota > Viridiplantae > Streptophyta > Magnoliopsida > Asparagales > Iridaceae > Iris > Iris pallida. The sequence continues at coordinate 32,659,840 of JANAVB010005597.1, read as the reverse complement.
CCTCTTACAAATATCGATTTTGAAAAAGTATATAATGTACTTTGACGGCTTTCAAAAGTGTCCCGATTTTGAGTTATGAAAACCAATGCCCCATACAATAAGTACATAATATTTTATGAGACTGACAGAAGTTATACTCTTTTGTAGAGAAATGGCCCATAATCGACCCGCTGCCTCGACCGATCCGATAGAACGGATCATGACATTGTTGGAACTGCAGAGGCAGGACAATGAGGAACGTAATCAGATACTACATGCCCGAAATGAGGCCCAACAGAAACAGTTGGACTCCTTGACTCAGCTTGTCACGGCGCTTGCGGCAAATCGAGATACCACCGCAGCGACCAAACCAACGGGAACGCCCGAGATCGAGCCCGTGGAGGGTAATGAACCGCAGCCAACGCAAAGGCACACTTCCTTTAGGCCAAAGGACTTCTTAGACGCGAAACCTCCGGAATTTGAAGGCAGGACATCACCCGATAAGGTGATGGACTGGATTGATAAAATGGAGAGTCTGTTCGCGTTCATAGGAGTTCCAAGCGGCAAGAAGGTAGTTTGTGCCGTTATGCTTCTACGGCTGCGGGCAAAGGATTGGTGGAAGACGAAGAAGCCGGTGCTGCTCGCAACGGCTAGGAATGGGAAGATCTCATGGGCCTCGTTCAAGAAGGCGTTTCTGGATCAATATCTGCCTCCAGCCATGAGCAAGAAGATGGAGGATGACTTCATCACACTGGAACAGGGGAATATGTCCGTGGAGGACTATGAGTCTGAATTTGCTAAGCTGGCAAATTTTGCCGCTGCTATGCTCCCCACGGAACACTCGCATAAATCGATTCGTTGGAGGTCTGAATGATGACATCCAGTTAAGTGTGCTGAATCGAGAATGCGGGTCCTATTCTCAAGCCTTTGAGGCGGCGCTACAGGTGGAACAGTTCTGCCAGAAGAAGGCGTCAGCAATGACGCAGTACAGTCGCAACCAGCCCGCTAAAAGATATCACGACGGAGAGAAAAAGACTGACGGAGAAAAGAAGACTGGCGGGGAACAATATAATAAGCCCGTGTGCGCTTTCTGCGGTAGGCATGGACACACAAAGGAAGTTTGCCGTTCTGCCAACGGAGAGTGTTTCAACTGTGGTCAAAAGGGCCACCGTGCTATAAATTGCCAGAATAAGAGAGTTCGGCCGCTGAACAACAATGACACTGAAGAGCGTGGGCAGCTGCCAGGCCCACCGCCCCTTCGAGACCAGCTGCAGCGGACTAATGCTCGTGTCTATAATCTCTCCACCTTGCTTGATCCAAAAAGTGGAGGTGAGTTTGTATCTTAAGTTTTGAGGACAAAACTTTTTCTCAGTGGGTTATTATGTAGTGCCCCGCTTCTCGCGGTCCACTATGTAATACCTACGGCTTGCTGACTCAGTCTTGAACTGAGTATTTGGGAAAATCCTTGCCGGTATCGATTGATCACGGATGAAATGCAATGAACCTTTCCAATTGATGGATTGACTTCTATTGAAATGAATCCAAGAGTTTTGTTGGATGTTTTCTTTCGCTGCTTGGTTTTGATGGATGCGTTTTCGTATTGATTTTCGATGATTGGTTTTCATTGTTCGCTTTTATCGCATTTCTCATTCATTCCGAATCTTGAGAGAAAGAGACGAAGTATGCTAATCAACTGTTGGTGCCAATGTAGGACGCGTGAACTGTTCGTGAACGGCGCGTGAAGTCCCTCCTTCTCTCAATTAAGATTCATCTCGGTGAGTTGCTTTAACCGGACTTACATTTATTTGTACGCCCTAATAAAAATGATCTCTAGTCCACTCTGTTGTCTTGTCCCTGTGATCAACGATACCTCAATAACAAAAGATAAGAGAAGATAATGAATGAATCATATGTAAAATGGAACTGTCGCTTGCTTGCTTCAATATGAACTGTATGCTCTTATGAATTGCCTAAAAGAGATAGCTCGGTATGGAAATCACGGTTTGACCGTGCAAGAAGAAGAGAATGGAAATGTTTACAAGTTGCTAGGCTCGTGCATAGTAGAATTATCTGATAGCTGCATTCGCATTGGTCTAGATAACTTGTGCACAAGGCGATAATCTCTCGATCGATTCTGGGGGCACCTGGAGTCGATCGGCCTAGGAGAGAACAGGACACCTGGAGCTAGAAGTCCCCGCAGTAAAAAGGGTGTTAGTCTATTAGTAGTTGGGCAAGAAGTTCCGATTGCTAGTAATGGGAATACCCATGGACCACAATAGGTAGGTTCATGCATATAGACAGAGATTTATTGCAAGCCTAACATGCAGGGACGGAAATGAGAATGTTTTATATATGCAAATTGTGCTAACCTGTTTTTGTGCAGGGATGACTGTCGGCGTTGGTAAGTTGGTTATGAATATTCTGCTGTCATGTTTCTTATGAATTGTTAAAAAGAACCTAGACAAGTAGAAAGAGCACTAGTAAATATGTAGCTTCACATGTTGAATTAGTGCAGATATTTGTGAGTTTCGGCGAAGAGCCGCTCGCCAGTACATGATGTGTGCTGACCCACGTTGTGGGCAACCTTTTCAGAAAGCAAAAGGAGACAGGAGGATTTCAAGGAGGCACTAAAGCTCGTCTAGCCCAGTAGAGCTGCAGACTGCCTCGAAGCTTTCTTTCATTTCAAGTCAAGTTCAAGTTTCTTTTCCTTCTGAAGGTGTCTTTCAATTCCAGCTTGTAATAAAGGGATATCATGTATGGGCATTGTGGCTATTTTCAAAAGAGAGTTTCAAAGAGATTCATGTAGCCAATTATAAGACAAATCTGAGTTGCAAAGCTTTGTACTTGTATTCCTATCAAGCTTATGAATAAAAAGAAGTATTTCCATTTCAAATCTCTGTGTTCAATATTTGGTTTTCTGCAATGAATGGGTGCGTGTGTGTGTTTTGCTTAACTAATGGGTGCGTGCGTGTGTGTTTTGCTTAACTAGTTGTTTTGTGCAGGTACATGGCCTTGTGCAAGCGCAACTTAGGCTTGCATGGCATCACGCCTTAGCAAGGACGATCGATCCCGCAGGGATCCAAGCAAGACGGACGATCCTAGCGGGATCGGGGCGTGACAGTCCGGTAGTCAAGCTGAGTCCAGCGATCATCCTCTAAGGTGAATCGATCGCGGAGCATAGTCTGGAGTGACTCAAGAGTAGCAGGAGGAGGAGGAGGAGGATCTTGTCCAAGAGGAGGGGCATCGGGCTCATCGTCAGAGTGCTCGGACACAACAGGCGAGCCAACTGCTGCCTGAAGCCACCGTGCCTTAGAGAGGAAGGCAGGGGCAGGTAGGAACTGGCACTCATCAAGAGGTACACAAAAAACACGAAAGAGCATAGGAAGATAAAGAGCATAAACCAAGGATCTTGGTTTCTTCCTAGCGTTAATCATCCAGTCCATCATGGTACGTGGAAGATTAAAAGGAACATGAAAATGGAGGTGATACAAAGCAGAGATTTCAAAGTATGTAACCTCATCGGTCGATCCTGCTTTGGGCAGAATCGTGTTAAAGACGATCCGATGAAGTTCATAAAAGTAAGGATTGAGAAACTTGGCGAGAAGCTTACGAGGACGTGTGTTAGGGGTATACAAGTCGTCCTTAAAGCTTTCTAGGGATGACCCATCGGGAAATAGAAACTTTCGAGCTTCAACAAGTTTTTCCCATGAGTTTGGCTCCGGGAGTTCAAGGTGTTCGGCCAAGTCGAAATCATCAAAAGAAATATCAATGCCCGCAACCCGTGAAAATATATATGTATCATTGTGAGTAAGGTTGCAATAGAACATTTGTATGGCATTGAGATATATAACCGAATTGGTAGTGACAAGTTCATCAAGACAAAAATCATGAAAAAGTGAATCATATTGAGAAAATATAGTGAAATTTATAGGGTGACCCGCATACACCGGACGTGACCGAAAATCAATAAACCATTCATTGGAAGCATCAAGTGATACAAATATTCGGTCATCATACGTGTTGGGGTCGAGTGGACGATGTGGGTTGAACAACGGATGAATGGGTTGTTGATTGAGTTGTTCAACGGGTGGTTCAACACGAGGAGGAGCATTCGAAGAGGACGCACCCTCGGTTCGAAGTCTCTTCACCTTATTGAACAACTTGGGAGCCATGAAATAATAAAAAAAATTGAGAAATTGTAGATGGAGAGAAGTGTGGAAGTATACCTCAATTTGATGATGAAAGATAAAGGAAAATGGTGAGAGAATCCTTCTCCTTGAGTTTTGAGAAGAATGATGCTCTAGGAAGGAAGAACTAGGATTAGGGTTTGGAGAAAAATAGTTTGGAGAAGTTTGGAATGTGGCAATGGAGGAGAGAGAAGAGGGGAACCCGATTTTTAGTGTAAGGGTTCGAATGGTCGGAGCAAATGTGGACCATTGGATCACAATCTGATCAGCGGCTGAGGCTGCTTTCGGTTCTGGAACAGCCAGACCGAATTCGGCCCGAACTCTGGGTAATGCAGAGTTCGGCCCGAATTCTGGTTTATGGTACCAGAACAGAAATCAGGCTAGAAAAGAAATTTGATCAAGAGAGAAAAAAAATGATAATAAGAGAGAAATATGATCAAAAAATGATAATAAGTGGATGCAAGATAGTGAGAAAAAAAAAAACAAGTAGCGAAAAAATGTAACGCTGAATCAAAGTGAAGTTTGAATTAAAGCATGTGATAAATAAAAGTAGACCATGTAATAAACAAAAAAATATGCCACAATTCAATATTTTGAAGCTGCCATGGGGTAGCTGCAGGGGTCGGATCCCAGCTAGCGGTAGTCCTGAGGACTAGTGCACTGTGTCGCTTAGGCTTTTACGCCTTGTTGTCAGAAGGACCCTTTCGGCTTGTACCCATAGCAAGTTCAACATAAAGAATCAAGACATAATCGATATTTACGCAGGTTACTTTAATGAATAACAGCTTCATCCAAAATTCCTAGTTCACGACAAAGAAAGTTAAAACGCTCTTCGGATAGAGATTTGGTAAAGAAATCTGCTAGCTGATGATCGGTGTCAATAAATTCTAAGTTAATAGTGCCATTTTGCTGATGATCACGCAAAAAGTGATGACGTATTTCAATGTGCTTCGTGCGTGAATGACATATGGGGTTCTTAGTGAGATTTATAGCACTAGTGTTGTCACAAAATATAGGAATATGCATAAAAGATAAATTATAGTCTTCAAGGGTTTGCTTCATCCACAGAATTTGTGCACAACAACGACCAGCTGCAATATATTCAGCTTCTGTTGTGGATAGTGCGACAGAATTCTATTTCTTGCTAAACCAAGAGACTAGAGCCTTTCCTAATAAATGACACGTGTCGCTCGTACTTTTACGGTCGACCTTGCATCTGGCGAAATCAGCATCAGAGTAACCGATGAGGTCAAATGATATTGACTTGGGATACCATAGGCCCACTGTAACCGTACCCTTAAGGTATCGAAAGATACGCTTAACAGCAGTCATGTGTGATTCCTTAGGATTAGCTTGATATCTAGCACACAGGCAAACGCTAAACATAATATCAGGGCGACTAGCAGTTAAATAAAGTAGACTGCCTATCATACCTCGATACTTACGTTGATCCACAGGTTTGCCGTTTTCATTTGGTTCTAGTTTGGTTGTAGTAGCCATTGGAGTGCTGATTGGTTTGACGTTGTCAAGGTCAAATTTCTTCAGTATGTCCTTTGTATACTTTAACTGACAGATAAAAGTTCCATTTGACATTTGTTTGACCTGCAGTCCAAGAAAGTAATTGAGCTCTCCCATCATGCTCATCTCAAACTCGGTCTGCATACACTTGGCAAAATCTTAACAGAGGGTTTCATCAGTAGAACCAAATATAATATCATCCACGTAAATTTGTACTAAGAGAATAGTGTCTTTGAAAGATTTTATAAAAAGTGTAGTGTCAACTTTCCCTTTTGAGAAACCTTTTTCAAGCAAGAAATTACTTAGCCGTTCATACCAAGCTCTAGGGGCTTGTTTGAGGCCATATAGCGCTTTCTTGAGCTTGAAAACATGGTCGAAAAATTTGTGATTTTCAAAACCAGGGGGTTGTTTAACAAAAACTTCCTCCTTAATAAATCCATTCAAGAAAGCACTTTTAACATCCATTTGAAACAATTTAAAATTTTGAAAGTTAGCAAATGCGCAAAGCATCCGAATGGATTCTAATCTCGCAACAGGAGCATACGTCTCATCGTAGTCGATACCTTCCTCTTGGTTGTATCCTTGAGCTACTAGACGAGCTTTGTTGCGTGTAACTGAACCATCTTCATTTACTTTGTTTCGAAAAACCCATTTAGTACCAATAATCGAGTGATTTACCGGCCTAGGAACAAGTTCCCAAACTTGGCTCCTCTCGAATTGGTTGAGTTCTTCTTGCACGGCAGAAATCCAAAATTCATCATTAAAAGCTTCTACAATGTTTTTCGGCTCAATTTGTGAAATGAAGGCAGTACTAGCAATGGAGTCTCTTATTGATGATCTAGTACTTACTCCACGTGAAACATCACCTATAACCAAATTTTCTGGATGTGACGCTTGAAAGAAAATTTCTTTGGTAAGCCCTCCAGAGAATTGATTTCAGTGGTTGTGTTCATTGGAGTAGAAGTTGATGGCTCAACATCATCATCAAGAGTAGCTGCTGCACTGTTATCCTCATCGAAAGTCACATTTGTAGACTCTTCCACACTTAATGAGCGTTTGTTGAACACTCTATATCCCTTGCTCTTAGCCGCATAGCCAAGGAATATACCATCGTCAGTTTTGGCATCAAATTTGCCTAAGTTGTCTTTGGTGTTAAGGATAAAACATCGACAACCAAAAACTCGAAAATATGAAACATTTGGAGTTCTTCCAAACCAAAGCTCATAGGGTATTTTCTTCGTAATAGGACAAATAAGCACCCTATTTAAAATATGGCACGCTGTACTGACAGCTTCAGCCCAAAAATATTTCGGAAGAGAGAATTTATTTAACATGACTCTAACCATATCGCCAAGAGTCCTATTCTTCCGCTCCACAACACCATTTTGTTGAGGAGTTCTTGGACAAGAAAACTCATGATTAAAACCATTTAAATCACAAAACTTTTCAAAATCACTATTTTCGAATTCGCCTCCATGATCACTTCGGATTCGAGTAATCATGTAGCCTTTTTCGTTTTGAACCTTTTTAGCAAATATTTTGAAAACTGAAATGGCATCACTTTTATTAGTAAGAAAGAAAACCCAAGTAAATCTAGAAAAGTCATCAACTATAACAAAGGCATAGAGTTTTCCACCAAGACTGGCTACTCTACTAGGGCCAAATAAATCCATATGAAGTAATTGCAATGGTCTAGTAGTACTTACAGAGTTTATGGAATGAAATGAGGACTTGTTTGCCTTATTCAATTCACATTCGGCACATACCGTGTCCTTTTTGAATGTGATGTCGGGCAAGCCTCTGACTAGCTTCTTGGTAAATAGCCTGGATATAGTGTCACCAAGACGCTGGTGCCACAGTAACCTTTCATCCTTGTGAGCATAGAGATATCTTCCTGCACTGTTAGTATCTCTAGATAGATAGAAAATATAAATATTGTCCTCTCTTATCCCTTCAAAAGCAATGTCTCCTGTTGACCTATCATAAATAAAGCATTTATTTTGTCCAAAGTTAATATCATACCCATGATCAGCAAGATGACTTATGCTGAGCAGGTTATGTTTTAACTCGGTCACTAGGCAGACATCCTTTATTACAGGAGAAGGAGAATGACCTATAGTACCATTATCAATGATATACCCTTTAAGGTTGTTGCCGAAGGATACATACCCTTCCCTCTTCATCGATAGTGATGCGAAAAGATTTGCGTCTCCTGTCATATGTCGCGAGCATCCACTATCGAGAATCCACTTACTCTTAGTTGAGGAGAGAAGGTCCACCTACATCAAGAGTAGATGTGACCTTTGGTACCCAAGTTCTTGAGGGTCCTGAAAAGTTAGTTTTCGGCAACCATGCATATATGTTTCTATCTACTAATCTCCTAACTATACATTGTGGTGAAATGTGTCCATGTAGTCCACAATAAGTACAAATAGCATTCCTATTTATGTTAGGAGCATGTTGATGATGTCTATATGTAGAGTGGTGTGGAGTAGCATGGTGATGATGTCTATATGTAGAGTGATGTGGAGTGTGATGATGATGTCTATATGAAGCATGGTAAGAGTGGTGTGGAACATGATGATGTTTATATCCATAAGCAGTATAATGGTGATTTTGTTTATGTGCAACATAGTGATGATTGTATCTATGTGTAGCATGGTGATTCTGTGTCATATGAGAATTATTTCTACGTGCATGTGGTTTGTGTGCTTTATGAAAGTGGGTGTACATATAAGCATGATTACGTGCTGCAGGTGGATGACGTGGTTGACTAGTATGAGTAGTGTCATGCTTTGTGTGTGTCTCATGTGATTGGGTTTGAGGTTGAACAACCTGTTTTCCCAATCTAGTCTCTAATTTCTTAGAGACAGCCTGCAGTTCATTAATCTTAGTATTCAAACCATAAATCTTAGTGATAGAGATCTTGTGTCTATTCTTTTCTTCAGCGATCTCAGTATTGAGTGCTGTGATCTCTTGTGTTTGCTTTTCTATACGTGCTTCGGCATCATGTAGGCTTAATTTAAGCTTAGACACCTCATTTGTGACTTCCGTGGGTGAAGTGTCTCTACTATTATCAAGCAATGAAGAGAGTCTTTGAATCTCGATTTCATATCTTTTGATCTTTTCCTTGGCGTGTTTATATTTACCAATTACTTTCTTTTGGTCATTAAGTAAATCATTGAATGCATCGCCAAGTTCATCAAATGTGAAATCATCGAGAGTTTCGCCTGTTACCTTGTCGGATGTGGCCATTAGGCAAACATTGGCGGTGTCTTGAGGAGAGTCATTTTCTTCCTCAGAGTCACTAGCTTCGCTTTCATGCCAAATGCTTGTGTTGGCATATTTCTTTGAGGAAGCTTTCTTGTATGGTTTCTCATATCGGTTGCTCTTCTTTGTGAATGGACAGTCTTTTCGGACGTGTCCAGTCTTCTTGCAACCGTAACATGTTGGCTCTTCTTCGTCATCTTCTTGTGGTTCCTTCTTTCTTCGATTGAAGCGAAGAAATTTCTTGAAGTTGCGGACAAGGAGAGCTTGATCTTCACCTTCCGAGTTGTCGTCATCCGTCTCTTCAGGATCAGCCCTTCGTCGGTGAGCTTTGAGGGCAATCTCCTTTGCCTTAGGAGCAGGCTCTTCGAAGTCTTTGAGGTCAAGCTCATGAGTCATCAACTTTCCCATCAAAGTCTCCATGGACATAGTCGTGAGATCATTTCCTTCTATGATGGCTGTCACCTTAGGGTTCCAAATCTTTGGCAGCCCCCTAAGTATCTTGCGGATCTTCTCGTGATTTGTATATTGTTTGCCGAGAGAAGATAAGGGGTTGATGATGTCGAAGAATCTTGTAATCATTTGTGTGATCGTCTCATTTGGCTTCATCTTAAAAGCCTCATATTCTTGAGTGAGACGACTTATTTTTGACTCCTTCACTTGAGTGGTTCCTTCATGCGTCACTTCTAGAAGTCTCCATACTTCGTGAGAGGTGGTGCATGTTGAGACCCTGTTGAACTCATTCTTGTCTATAGCACAGAATAAGGCATTAATAGCTCTTGCGTCTAGACTCGCATGTTTCTTCTCCTCGTCAAAATATTTGTCATGGGTTTTCTCAACGAGATCACCATTGACAACTATCCTGGCGGGCTTTTTGTAACCATCGGTGACATGGTCCACAGGTCGAAGTCTAGCGACTTGAGATAAAAACTCATCCTTGTTTTCCAATAGGTGTAGTTAGTTCCATCAAATAGGGGAGGCCTACGAGTGGACTGCCCTTCACCGTGATTAGAAATCATGGATTGTGTGGTTGCCATGGATCAGCTCTAGGATGTTAGTCATTGTTGAGAGAACAGAGCTCTGATACCAATTGAAGAACAAATAGGCAACTCTAGAGGGGGGTGAATAGAGTTTATGACAATAATGTCCAATTAAAAAATTAAACTCTTTCACCAACAGAAAATAATCAGAGTAAATATGGAAATAGTAAAGAGCAAGAAAGCATACGCAAACACAGCCGATTTTAACCTGGTTTCCCTCGTGGAGGACTAGTCCAGGCCTGAGAACTCTAGCTCAGGATTAAATCCACTATTTGTGAAATAGTAGTTACATCCCGTGCCTTTTCTTCAGAAGAGCACGTCAACTTCTTACAGAGATCGCAGTGGCGATGCTTGGAATTTTCCAAGCGACTTCTTGAACTCTTGCACAAACTCCTAACTGAAAAGTACTGAGCACTTTGAGGCTTAGGGAGCTTGTGGCTAGTAGATGAGAAGGGTATGGTTTGTATAAGGCTTTAGAGAGAAGAGAAGAGAATATTGGATGAATGAAAATAAAAGAATTCATGGCCTATTTATAGGATAACATACAGGCAGAATTCGGCCAGAATTCTGGTTGGAACATTCAAAAATTTGGCCGTTAGACAACTTGCATCCAGCCAACCCTAAAAATTAGGGTCCTGGAATTTAGGAGGCAGAGTTCGGCCCGAACTCTGTGTGGAGGCAGAGTTCGGCCCGAACTCTGTCTCCAGAGCACAGAATAGGTCCAATGGGCCAATGGGCTATTTGGATGTTTGGTGGGGCTTTTGGTTTGAGGTATAGGTATAGTCTAAGTCTCAAAATGCTCAGCACAGCTCAATTTACATAAGTCTAGACTCAAATAAAGTGTAAAATACAGACTCAAACTGTGAAGAATTGCATGTGCGAGCTGTCGTCTGGCTTGTACCGAATTCAGTCTTCATGTGTCGTATTGAAATATGACAAGTATCATGTTGTCAATTGTATCAATATATGGTTGACTGTGATTTTGTGTCAACAGACTCGTCTCCGTAATAATTGTGATTCAAATCTTTGTCTAAATCTAATGAATCCAAATAACCTCATGATTAATCCTAAGATAGAAACAAAACATATCATATACCAAATTGGAGTTGATTCAAGATTCAGGCTTGACCAAAATCCTAGCTCGTGGGACCCGAATTTCGGTCCCTGGTTCCAACAACTAGTTTGTATAAAACATCAACAACCCATTTCAATAATTGTTTGCTACAATCAATGTTGTAGATGTCAGACTGGATTTTTATTTTTAAATATGCGGGGGCATGTCAAAAACATTTTTAAATGTCCGATATCAATAAATATGTAATATATCATATATATATATTATATAGACTTAATGTGCAAAGTAGAATCTGCAGAAACATGTCAGATATCAATAAACGAACTCCTACCTGATGAAGGAAGGAGCTCTTGTTTTGTGGAGGGAGTAACGAGACCCAAACTATGATTTTGAGTAATCCAAAAAAAATTGGTTTTATGTGGTAAAATTGAGAGAGAGAGAGAGAGAGAGAGAGAGAGGGGGTGGGGGGGGTGCCGAATCGATCCGAAGGAGGGAGGGCTCTTGAGAGTAAGAATTTGGGGATATTGTTTGTGTTGGAGAATAAACTATTTATCTTATCTCGTTGAATGTTTAGTTTATGTGTTTTTCTATTTCTAGTTAGTGATGTCATTTTATATGTTTTGTATTTCTTATAAGAATTGGTCAAGATCCCTAATAAAATATAATGTCATTATATTCACAATATAGCTTCCACTTTCAACATTGTATTTGAGATCTATGTTCTCTTTTTAGGATCTATTCTCCTCTTTTTTGTCTATATGGATTTCCTCTCTGGCGATGTTTGCGATCTTTTTGTTGGCTACTTTGGACACATAAGTTTCGGTTATTTCTATCTTATGAATTCCTCTTTGGCGATGTCCAAAGCCTCTTCGTTCGCTACTTCAGGCATAGATGTTTTGGTTATTTTTTTTCTTTGGGATTTCTTCAGATGTGAAGTCCCAACTATCTTGAGATTATTTGTTGAGATGATTTCTTCCGAGATTTCTTCGGTATGTGGAGTCTCATGTCTCTTTCATGATTTTCAATATGCGAAGTCCTGACATGTTTTGGATATTTTCTTTAGAAATTTTTCGTCTTTCCTAGGCCCGATGTATTTTGGATGTCTTATGAAATTTCTTGTCCATAGCTCCGGCCTACTTTTAGTATTCATGATTTCTACGTTTCTGAAGCCTCGTCTTCCTATAAATTTTTTTTGGATTTCTTTGGTCTCAAAGTCCTAGTTTCTCCAAATGGTTTAATGCAGTTTTCTTCCAAAATTTCTTCGGTGTTGAAGCATTGGCCTTTTTTTCCGATGATGTCCACTTCCTCTTGTTCCAAACTGGACTTGCTTTCACCAAATTCCAGCTTGCGGGAACATTTTGAAGAATAAATTATTTCTTATTTTTGTATTTATTTTTTTATGCATTTTTAATTTCTAGTTAGGGTTGATGATATCATTTTATATGTTTTGTATCTCTTATAAATATTGACCAAGAGTCCTAATAAAATCTAATGTCATTATATTCACAATGTACCCTCCACTTTTGATAGTTTGGATCAGAAAGAAGACCAAGAGAAGGGTATGGCATGGGGTCAATAAGAAAATAAAAGAGATTGTGGAGCTTTGATTAGATTACCTTTCACTACATCCAACCCCAAATTCGTTGCTCCAACTCAGCACTAAGTTGGAAGGGTCTGCAGGGAGGGCAACGCCCCTTTGCTCGAAGTCGGGGGTTTGAGGACAGTAGCCCCATGAGAGAAAAAAAAAAGTTGTACGTATGTTCGTACAAGAGTAGGATGAGTTTAGTTCGTGCACAAGTAGGGATAGTTCGATAAATATACTGAAGTCATGGTTGTCATAATCTTTTGTTATAAATAGGACTTCAATCTATTGTAAGTGTAACTCTCTCGAAATAATAAAATAACTTGTGTGTGACCGTGGATGTAGGAAAAAATCTCTAAAGTCTAAACCAAGTTAAATCTTATGTCCTTGTGATTCTTCTTCTTCGTTGGTACCACGTTCATAACATCTAAACACTGGTTACAATCATGGTTCACTTAGTGTGAGGAAGTGCAGCGGCCAAACAACTCTCATCCACAAAATTGATCCCTTTTTAAGTTGTATATAGATGAGACCCATCTATCTTTGCTCCTAATTCTCCAAGTTCATGTAAGACAAAGGTACTATACTTGCTTAAGGGAAATCTAATTTTTGCTGGAGCCCTTAAGAAACAAGTTTGACAAGTACCAAAATAGGCATGAATCCCAACAAAATGCTCGAGAAGTTTTTGAAGTTGGCCGACTTAGAACATGTATGCGTTTGAAGATGACAGCATTTGAAGGTGGCGGGAATGTTACAATCCTAGTTCAATTACTTATACAAGCTAGCCAATAGAGGAGAGAGACCAAGTTTATCCCAACCTACATTAAGTTCTCCATATAACCGAAGTGGGACTCTAGTCCTGAACGAACATTGTTATACTGGTGTCACCATCCGTGCCACACAATTGCAACAGGAAGACATGGTATTGGCTCGGATACCATTTGATACGAAGCTTGGAAGAACTCATCCTAAAAGCTAGTTATTAAGAGGAGAGAGCCCAAGATTATATCAACTCACATCGAGTTCCCCGATATAAACGATGAGGGACTATAGGATTATAACACTATTTCTGTTAGAGTTTGGTGTTTACAAATTGTAGATGCCATATGGTTTGTGATGACTACAATTAAACCACTTTTGGCACTGGAGAGATCAGCCTAATTTCTTTTCTTCTCAATTATCTTTTCCATTTTCTCAAAGGAACAATTACATGCAATGAAATAAATAATAAATGAATGAATGAATGAGTTAGTGAAGGGGGTGTTTGGCTGACCTATATGAGATATCCAACACCAATCCTCTGAAGCAAGACAACTCATCCCTCTCAAACTCACCCAACTCCTCATCCTCATCATCACTCTCCATGAACTCCTCAGGCTTAAGCCCACCACCACCAGACTTCTTATGGGAGCAAACCCTCCCAGACCCATGAGGTCTAGCCCCTCTCCTTCCCCCTTCATGGATCCCAAGTGGGTTCTCAGCCAAGAATCTCTTCTTCCTGCCATTGCAGCCGCCACCAAGTTTTAGAGTTGATTGGTCTTTTGGGTCATGGACAAAGGGGGTCCTCTCGGCATTGAGCAGCAGCCTGAGACCCCCGTGAGCTGTGACCCTTGCCATTGTTTTTGGGGTTTCCTGGCATTTGAAGGTTTGAGTACATGAAATGGGGGACTTGTGAATAATGAGAGGGGGTGTTGTGTGGAGTGTGGGAACTGTGCAAGTTTTCACAGCCACATGTTCTGCTGCTTCCATGATGAATATCTCTCGTCTTGTTGAATATTTTCTTCTATGATCCCAATCTTTTGAGATTTCTTGTTCTTTTTCTTATTCTGTAACCGATAATAGTTTAAACGTTTTTATAGACCAATATCTTTTGGCTTTTTCTATGGGCACCACAAGATTTACTGGGGACGTCATTTTACTAGGGGGCGTCCCAGGTTTGAGAAACTTTTACTGGGGACGTCCCGAAAATTACTTGGGGGCAGCCCAATATTAGGGTTTTTTCTCTCTCCTTTCTCCTCTCTCCTCCTCCTCCTCCCTCCTCCTCCTCCTCCTCCTCCTCCTTGCTCCAGCGGAGGGGTAGCGGTTAGCGGATCTGGATCGGAACCCGTCGGATCCGCGTCCGCTTCCGATGGTCGCGGCCGCCTCCCTCTGGTGGTGGCGCTCAACTGCCTGGAAGACCCCTCCGTCGAGCAGGAGTTCCTCTCCGGCCTGGCCGCCGTCGAGCACGTGCCCATCTCTCGCGTCTTCTCCGGCCGCATCGAGTCCGCCGCCGCCGCCGTCCTCCTCCCCTCTCTCGCCTTCCTCCCCCGCGCAGCCCAGCGCCGCCTCCGCCTCGGCAGCCTCCTCCTCTGCCTCGGCTCCCCTTCCCCCCTCCTTCTTCTTCTTCTTCTCCTCCGAGGACTGCCAACTTGTTGGCAGTCCTAACATTATGTTAGGACTGCCAACATGCTGGCAGTCCTAGGACTGCCACTAAGTTGGCAGTCCTAACATATGTTAGGACTATCAACCCGCTCAGGGTGGCATGTTAGGACTGCCAGTCCTAACATATGTTAGGACTGCCAGCAGGGTGGCATGTTAGGACTGCCAGCAGGGTGGCAGTCCTAACATATGTTAGGACTGCAAACCTACTGGCAGTCCTAGGACTGATTGGTGTGGTGCCCCAAGTAAAAAATTTTGATGGCAAACTTGTAATTTTTTCAAAAATTTTTGGGATAGCCCCAAGTAAATGTTGTAGTGCCCTTAGAAAAAGCCTATCTTTTTAATAGTTACAATTTCTATTTGGATCTTTTTATGATGGCACTACAAAAGTTACTCAGGAGTAGTTCACTATTAGAATTAGTCCAGTATTGTGGAACTTCTACTCAGGATTGTGGAACTTCTACTCAGGATGGCACATTACTTACTAGGGGATGTCCCTCTTCCTCTCAACTACCACTCGTCCTTGAATTTAGTTGCCCCCGTGTCTACGACTCGACGCCGACTTCGTCGCCTCTCGGACGATCCGCGGAGCCCAGGCCCGTCCAAAGCCTGCCGCCGACCTTGAAAGGGCTCCATCGTGCGAGCCTCGTCTGCTCCGCATGTACACATCTGGGTCCCCTCCTCGTCGGATTCCAGTCACCACCGCCTGGTTACCGAAGCAGCAGACTCGATGACCACTCTTTCTTCGTATCCTTGCCACACCGAGCAGACGTTGAAGCTCCTCCGTGATCTCCGGACTCCAGCAGTCCGCAACCGACATGCTCTTGATAGAGGCCCAACCACACCTTAACCCCCATCTTCGTCGTTTCCCTATGCTGCCAAGAAGACGCAGTCGTCGACCTCCCTGCTCGATCAACCCTGACCACCCATGTCTTCCCCGCATAGCCCTTGGGCCCGACGCTCAACCTCCCCGGTTGCCGCAAACCTTCACCAACCACTAAAGATGCTGGCCTCGTCAAACCGTAGTTGAAGAAGACGGAGCCAACCAGAGACTGTTCATTAGGACTGTCAAAATTGTTGACAATCCAGTATATTCGTAGGACTGTCAAAAATTTTGACAGCCCTAAAGATAACATGCTTTCAAAAAATTTGGTAGTCCTACATATTGGTAGGACTGTCAAATTTTTTGATAGTCATGTATATTGACATTATTTTTCTTCAGGACTGTCAAAAATTTCTATAGTCTAGTATATTAGTAGGAATGTCAGAAATTATGATAGTCCTATGGACAGTCCCGAGTAATTTTTTTATTGTAAATTTGTAAATAACAAAAATTTGGACAGTCCTGAGTAACTTTTGTAGTGTCTTTATAAAAAAATCTTTATTTGTAAGTAGACCTTTTGTTTAGACCCGTCGACTTGGAAGTTACATTTGGTAGTAGAAATATAAAATGACGTTATGAGTAACTAATATATGTGTACATTTTATAAATTGTTTATGAAGATTAAAATATAGTTATTGTAATTATTCTAATCTTTATTAAAACTACTTAGGAAGACTGAAAATATATGTATCTAATTATTCTAGATTTATTATTATAATCTATACTATTATATAATTCAAATAGGAGGGGTATGATAAATTATTTTGGCCATATACTTTCTTATCTAATATATTAATTATGTATGGATAATAATGTTATTTAAACACCCACTATCTAAAATCGACCCATTATCCAACAATCATGTAATCGGACTTACCATCCGTTTCTCTCTCTTTAATTATTTGTTCCCTTTTTCTCTCCCACCAGTTCTAACATCGGGATCACCAAAAGAAGAAGACAACCAGTAAGACATAGATATTCGGTGTTGCCGCACTACGAAGCTTCATCCCATCGGTCGCTACTACATAGATATTTATGTAACATGTTTACTACCATTGCTACTGGAGGGTGATGAACCACAGGTTTTCTTGAGAAAACTGATGCTCTAGATGTTGCAGGCAACACAACGAATGCCATCGAAAAGGTACTATTATGATTTTGTATCATTCTTTCTTTTTAAGATAACCGTGTCATAGTTGTCACGAGAATTATTAATTTTGTATATAATTGTATAAATAAATGGCATTATATTTTAATAATAAATGTCAAAATAATTAATTATATTAGTACTAATTTAAACAGAAGGTGATATACATCAAATTAATTTTAAAATTTGATAAGACTTTAAATTATATATTAGATTATATTGGATTTAAATTGTGAATCTAACCATACTATATTAAAGTTTAAATTTTGATTAGATTTAAAATATAGATTAGATTGAATTAAATTTAAATTATGATTCTAATTAGATTATATTGAATTGAATTTAAATTATGATTCTAACTAGATTTAAATTATAGCTTAGATTCATTGACTATAATTTAAATTCTAGATTTAATTAAATTAAACTATATTTAGTTTACTTTCTATGACCTCAAGATGTTAACCTGTTGTTTTATTCAAAAAGTTACTTGTAAAAAGGCACAAGTCTAGCAAGTTCATGTTGACTACAAATGACAAAAATCTGAAAGCTAGGAACAAAAGTATTATCTATCATTAACATCAGCATATTTGAAATATTAAATAAGATGATATCAATATTTCTAACATAAAAAATTATATCGAGAAAATATTTTTTATAAGTCTTGTTGTAAATTATTTTTGTTACATAAAATAATTTTAACATTTGTAAAACGTGTTCCACACACATCGCGTGTGCCATGACAATAGTACTATTATATTACTATACATATTATTTTCTATCTGTAATACTATTTAGGAATGGCACCTTCCGTAATTACCTAGTTGTCCCTATTAACTTTAATGGATAATTTTTAATTAGTAAGTATATGCAATGATATATTTGAAAAGAAAAGTTTGACGGTAAAGCTGGACTTTTTTCATGATATACTAGTATAGACTAGTATAGATGACAATTAACTTTGATATGAATATAGGTAACAATTTGGACCGAACCCATATATCTAATTGTCTCCCTCAAACTCACGGTGGATCAAATAGTGTGAATTTGTCCAATAACAATTTGAATATCGCTATAGTATGGGACTTCTTAAAAAAATATGGAAGTTGCTTTGAATAAGTCACATGTGGTAAGGAAACGTTGCATGTTAGATATTGCTGATGGAAAAAATGCTAAGCCTACAATCAAATACTTACAACCTCTCTCTCCCATCCCTTACGCATGGGTTCCACCGGATCCCACCTCCCCTCTTACCTTGGGCTCCACCAGACCCCACCACTTTCTCCCATACTCCAATTGAAGTCCGACACGTGGCGGTTGTAAGAGGATGGTAAGCATTTGGTTGTAGGCATATCAAAACTCTTGTTGATGAGTGTAATGACAATTGACCTCAATAGGCATACTTCCGCTAATGGAATATTGGACTGTTGCCAATCTCCATAGCGCTCGATACCATTTTACATTTTGTAGGAGAGATATAAAGCGACATTAACCCTAATGATGGTTAACATGATATATATATATATATATATATATATATATATATATATATATATATATATATATATATATATATATATATATATATATATATATATATATATATATATATATATATATATATATATACTGGAAATTGCTGAGAAACCCAATTTCGGGGTGGGCTTTTATGAAATGCCCACCCGCTGGATAAGTTTTATGAAATATCCAGAATTAAGTATTTTCACGTTAAATATTCCAAGATTCCCTTTTAGATGCCACCCGCTAGAAACTGCTATTTTTATAATACCGAAACTACCCCTCCGCGCGAATTGGTCATCTATATGTATTTGAATTCAAAAAACACAGATCTGGATTGCGATTTTCGTCTTCTTCTTCTTCACGGGAAATCTGAATTCCATTGCTCTCATATTCAGCAGAGATCGCAAAGATCGTTCGTAGTTCGGTGTGTTTTTCTTCAGTCGAACTCAGATCATCGCTCGTCATCATCATCACCATCATCATCATCTTCATCGTGGAGACATTTGAACTCAGATCTTCAATTGTGGAGAGAAGATCTTTATTCTTCTTTTTCATAAGAATTATCATCGCTTTGAAAGAAGAACGAAACTCTTTATTCCTGAAAAAACTAAATTACACGTTTTAACACTGGAAATGACCATTCTCCGTCTTAATTAGGACGGAGAATGGCATTCTCCGTCTTAATTAGGACGGAGAATGCCATTCTCCGTTTTATTTAAGACGGAGAATGCCATTCTCCGTTTCCGTCTTAATTAGGACCGAGAATGTCATTCTCCGTCTTAATTAGGACGGAGAATGGCATTCTCCGTCCTAATTAACACGGAGAATGGCATTCTCCGTGTTTCTAACACGGAGAATGGTCATTCTCCTGCGTTTTAACACTAGAATGACCATTCTCCGTGATAAATTACACGGAGAATGGCATTCTCCGTCCTAATTAAGACGGAGAATGGTCATTCTCCGTTTAATTTAGCACGGAGAATGGCCATTCTCCGTCTTAATTAGGACGGAGAATGCCATTCTCCGTTTTATTTAACACGGAGAATGACATTCTCCGTTTCATTTAACACGGAGAATGGCATTCTCCGTGTTTCTAACACGGAGAATGGTCATTCTCCTGCGTTTTAACACTGGAATGACCATTCTCCGTGTAAATTAAGACGGAGAATGTCATTCTCCGTCCTAATTAAGACGGAGAATGACCATTCTCCGTGTAAATTAAGACGGAGAATGTCATTCTCCGTCCTAATTAAGACGGAGAATGGTCATTCTCCGTGTAAATTAAGACGGAGAATGCCATTCTCCTGCATTTTATGGTTAGATGAAACTTTGGAGGGCCATAACTTTTGACTGGGAGGTCGAAACGAGGTCCCGTTTGTCGCAAAATGAGCGTATCGTCGAGGAGACTGAAAGTAACAATTTCATAGTTAGACGGCCTTCCGAAATTTTAGATTCGCAAAAAAATGATGTTTGGACCTCCGTTTTAGCACTTTTGTCGTTCGTCCCGGTCTTTCCGAAATTTTTCGACGAGTTTTTGAAGATTTTTGAGGAGAAAACCTAGATTCGAAAGTGAGCAGCGTATGGAAGAAGATGGAGTATTGAAACGTTTTTTTAAGAGCAGTTTTGTGGGTGTTTCCAATAAATTAAAAGGAAGGGCAAAAGGGTCATTTGGAACCCGCTTTGGATAAGTTTCTCTAATTCTGGGCACGCGATAAAAGTTTTTTTAGCGGTGGGTTTTACATAAAACTTTTTTAATTTTTGGGCATTTCATAAATCTTCCCATATATATATATATATATATATATATATATATATATATATATATATATATAAACACTACCAAATAAACACTACCAAAAAATATATATATATATATATAAACACTACCAAAATAAGTTAAATATGTGATATATATTTTTAACGTCATACAAAAGCATCGTTGGTTTGGATGACATTAGCGACACATATAGATAGCGTCGCATATAGCAACTAGGAGCGACGTTGCAGCAATAAAATTAAAAAGAATTGAATAGAGTACGATTTTGCTGCGACTGACTCTCTCTTCCTAACTTGGTTCTATTACTTGCAGTTCATCAATTGACTAGAACGTAAAGTTCACAAGAACTCGAGTTCGCAATATGCCAATAAAAATTGAAAAAATAAATTAACCATTACACATTGAGTACCAGAAGTTTCTACATGATTAATTCGACTATTCTATGTCTTAGAACATGAAGTTATAATATCTTGTTTTTTCCTCCATTATGGTGTTATATTTGAACGAGCTCGATTTTACTGCACTGATTTTTTTTGGAAGAAGCTACTTATAGTAGTTCCAAAATGTCAAGCTCCATCTCGCTGGAAATAAGGGTGATAATACCAAATATATCGTACACAAGTTTTTATTCACGCATCAGCAACAACAACATCAAAAGATTGAAATCAAGCTGATCTGATCATAAGAGGACTTGGTTGACATGTTCACAAACTTTGTCGAAGTCCACTTTCCAGAAGACCGTTCATGACATCAGATTGCAAAAACTCTCTTTTAGTTTATGATGGTATTGATATCCGAGGAGTATCCAGAAGTATACTCATTTGACCTTAATGTACTATTTTTTCTATCTTAGGGCCATTTTTCCAATGTATGTTTAGCACTCTAAGAAGGTTTTAGCGAGTTACCCACATTAGAATGATCATAGAAATTATATTTCCATATCATGAAGACGCGTCGACATCAAATCACTTTTTTTCCCCTTCGGTTATGGGTTTTTCGATTAGGTTTTCCGAATCAAGATTTTAGTGAATCGCTTTACTTTTGTAGATCCCCATAAAATCGCGTTAATATGTTACTTGAAGACTGATGTTGATCATCCATAAAAATTGATGCTAATCATTCCCAAAACTAATATGAATTGATTGTTTATTGAGTACTGCACACTCAAAGGTGGAGTGTTGCAGTTAGTTTTGTAACTAACTTTAGTTGATTGTGCTCAACTTTATAGGAATCCTCTATCCCTTATAGGCTTGAGGTATGAGATTGTTAACAGTATGCTTTGTATACAACAACACTTAGAGGGTTAGACATTATTTTCCGATAGATATTTATCTTTTCCATCTCTTTCTCTCTCTTAGAATTCTTCCTTAAAACCTTTAAGGACCTACTTGGCAATTGTTGGGCTAGTGGTTAATAAAGTATTTTTTAAAGTACCGGATATGAGCGATTACGAGGGATTCAATTTTGGACGGCTTTAATTAGCGGCTTTTAAATCAACTTAATCCATGTTTGGTAAATCATTAACGTGCGAATCTGAATTTTTTTTAAAGCAATAATTTTTTATATATGTCCATATGTAAACAAATGTTCTCTCAAAGAAATATTATATTATTGTCCTCCCAAACAATAGCTTATACACTCATATAACTTGCAATCATAAAAATGCTTGGCAAGTAGTAAATCATAAATATTGAGAGCAAAACATTAATTACCACATCAAATGGACCGCAAAATTTAAAATAATAATCATCTTTTAGAGTAAATATTCGTTAGATGAGATCTTAAGAGAATCAAATATGAGAAAGAAGAAATATGGTAGGGTATTAGTAGTTGTAGTTATATTTTTTGATTATGATATAAATGAGAAAAAAAACTCTCAAAACACCCCGATTTAGGGTGCTTATAAAGATACCCAAAATTATACGGTATTGATTTTGGGAGTTTTTTGAGTCGACCCAAACTAATGACTAAAAAAAAAAATACCAAACATGATTTTTTTAAGGGCTAATTGGAATTTAGATCCTAGAGTTTATAACAACTTAAGAGTTTAAACTCTGACATGTCCATTTAGAGGATTTAGACTTTAGATTTAGTGTTTTTGGAATCTTGAATGTACACCGAATCAAAAAATCCAAGATCCAATTATTAAACGGACATGTTAGGGTCTAAATTCTAAAATTGTATAAAACTCTAGGATCTAAGCTCAAATTAGTTTTTTTAAATACTTTATAAATGATCGACTCAAAATTTTTATCGATGATAATCAAGCAGACCCTAAGTCGATTTTCTACTAAAGCAAAATATACTCACATCAAATTCTACTCAAAATTCGACTAGAGTTGGGTTCTTTTGGGTTTCACACTTTATGTTAATCGGGTTTCGGTTACCATGGAGAGCCACATCCATGATCCACCCAACTCCCACCAAGGGCATAACCGACCTTTGCCCTCGACCAATCCAAAATTACCGAAAACACCTCTGACTGCAACCGCCTACTCCCGGTCAACTAAGTACGTTACGGCTCCTATAAATACTCAAGTCATGGGTAGAAAAGAAAATCCCCACAGCCTCCACCAACCCCTCCCCCCTCTAATAAAGAGTTGCTTCTCCGAAGTTCTCCTTCTCCTTCCTTCCTCTATAAATCCCCACCCTCCTGATTTTCAAATCCCTCCTCATCTCCTCGATTTCCCGCTCGAAAACCTAGGAGGAGGAGGGATCTGCGATTTCTGAGAGAGAAATTAGGGTTTTCTCGAAGGGGATTAATGGCGGATCAAGTCATGGAGGGGAGCCAGCCGGTGGATCTGTCGAAGCATCCTTCCGGCATCGTCCCCACGCTTCAGTAAGCACATGTCTTTTTTTTTGTCACGCCCATATTTCTATGGATGCATAGGTGACGCGGGACGAAGACCTAAAGGAAAATAAGATGGAAAATAAGATTTGTATGAAATTTGGGACTGATGAAAATTTGGACGAAAGTTTTAATGAAATGTGAACAATTAGCTACTATAATTTTTTTTACAAAAATTATAATAGAAATACACAAATAATAATTAGGAATAACCGAATTGGATAACTAAAAAAAAAAAAGATAACAAGAAATCTATATTTGTTTCCCATCTTCCTCTCCTCCCAATCGGTCATGGCGGAGGCCTATGCTTCGACAAGGTAGTCAATATTGAGTCTTCCGAGTTCTGACAAGACGACAAAATTCTACGGTGGTACAGCCGGTTGTGGAGGTGGAAGAAGCATAATGTCTAACATGGACCTATCATCAAGCTCCTCAATAACCGGTGGTTCTTTAAATTCAATGGATTCATCAAATGACCAATTTAGTTTTTCTAAAGATAATATATAAAGGTCAAAATTTATTACTGGCTTAAACCTTGATCTATACTCGAACTTGGATCTAACTGATGACTCGTTTATGAGGTTCTATTGATGAATTTGATAAGGAAATACGATCACCGTTAGCAATAGTTGTTGCCTTATTTTGATTAAAAAGGTTACCTAGCAACTTTTTTTATTTCAGCATGTGTATTATCATATGCAACATCGATTATTGCACAAATTTATCGCGAGGAATCTTCTGTCGACATTTTTGTTTGGGTCTTACCTACGTATAAAAATATTCATAAATCGGGATTTAGCTATGATGCCAATTTGATGCGGGACAAAGACCTAAAGGAAAATAAGATTTGTATGAAATTTGAGACCGATGAAAATTTGGGCGCGAAAGCTTTAAATGAAATGTGATCAATTAATTACTATAAATTTATGACAAAAGTTATAATAGAAATGCAAAAATTATTAGGAATACCCAAATTGCGATGTCGGAGATAGAGAAGAAGGATTGAGGGAGAACAAGGAAACAAAGAAGGAAATAAGTTAGAGAGATCCACTTTAGGTTTTTGGCATTGCACCATACAAACTCAAAATAGATTTCTCATTCTTCAATTTTTCGATTCATAATTTATGAATTTATAGACTATTTATAGATTCTCAATAAATAAAAGAAGATAAAGCCAGCCTCTATCACCTTATCCCTAAGATACCTTAAATTCTAACTAATAAAAACGAAAAGTACTGTCTATCTAAAATAACCAAGAAAAAACTAAAAGATAACAAGAAGTTTATATTATTTTTTTCCCATCATTAGGTTTGGATGGAGAAAGTGGAGCGGAAGGACCGAAAACAATTGCACTTGAGAAAACGCCGAAATCAACTCTGTGTCGTCATATTGATTCTTGATAGGGGTGAAAAGTTGGATTTTTTTTTGTTTACATTATCATATGATAAGGAGTATATTATGATTGACAAGCTTTTTGCGTTTAAATACTTGTAGGCTTTCTCAATTTGCTACGTCGAACTATTTTTATTACGTTTAAATACTTCTACGCTTTCTCAAGTTGCTATGTCGAACTATTTTTATTAGCACTTTGCTACCTTGGAGCATTTACACTTAGTTACGCTCAGTTAACCTTCCATTTACCATTTGTTGATGGGTCAGTGCGTCCGTATTGTTGCAGTGATAGACGCAGAAACAAATGTAGAATCTATTTACCAACCGGACTACTATTTAAACGACATTAAGTTAATAATAGGAAAAACAAATGTAGAAGTGGCGTTCTTTTTCATTTAAAAGAACCAGACCCGGCCACTTTTTCAGTCCTTTTCCTCCTTTTAGAACAGCATGTATTCCGAAAATCACGGGTAAGCGGTTGGTAAGGGTGCATGCCCATACTTCACACTTGTTGTTTCATCTTTTATATTTAACAGTATAACTATTTGCAGGAACTAGTTTCTTTTAATTTTGTATTATTGCAGTGAGTAGGTATTGCTTGGTTTATTAGGATGTTGATCCAAGTTCGTCGGCCTGTGTTATGTGTAGGAATATTGTTTCCACTGTAAACTTGGGCTGCAAATTGGATCTGAAAGCAATAGCTCTGCAAGCTCGTAATGCAGAGTACAATCCCAAGGTGTGAGACACGATTTATGTTTTTTATATATTGATGTTACTCTCTACTTAACCCCCAGGCTATTTTCTTTCAATGCAAGTTCCATGCCAAAATGGTTTTATCTGCAAGAAGTTGTTCCATGCTTTCTTACAGTCATGTCTAATCTGTTCTTCTTTTTAGAGGTATAACATATTTATGCTATTGTTATTTTGGTTGAAAATTTAGGGTCATACTTGCAAACCTTTCTTGGGAAGCAACAACTTGAGAATATCCAACCTGTTCGTTTACCCGACCCAAGAAATTGATGTTTTGGCCTGAGATTTCAACAAGTAAGGTCAGGGTTAGGGTTGGATCCCAACTTTAATATGGGGTCTGGCTCAGGTTGACAGCCAACCCAACTGAACCTGTTAGTAATGACTAGACTAGTTTTAACTTGTTAGTTGAATGTTTGATTCTTACTGAATAATTCTTTATATGGTAGGAAATATCAGTGACTTGGATTTTATAGGTGAGTGTTACCAATAGTTTGTTGTTTATTTCCCTCTCAGATTTGGATACTGTATGGTTGGTGAAGATCTGATTTCTAAGTCTCTTGTCTTTGGCAGCGTTTTGCTGCAGTTATCATGAGAATAAGAGAACCCAAAACCACAGCACTGATCTTTGCGTCAGGGAAAATGGTGAGCACTGATCTTGTGGTTTCAGTTGTACTTTACATATATTCTTCAATGATCATGATAACATTTTTTTTCTCCATAATATCCTTTTTTGATTACTTTATTGTTGACTACTTGGTTTTGTGGTTTTCTTCTTCAGTTAGAACAGTAGTATGATGTGACATATGCAGACTGCAGTTAACCTTAGTGAAGGTGTCAAACGAGTTTGTGAATATAATATAATATTTGTTTGCTTAACGTATAATTATAGAAGTTAGGATCAATGGTGAAGTGAGGAAATTTGGCGGCAGGAGGGACCACAGAAGGATGGAGGACAGGGAAAGGGACATATGGATTAGTAGGTTTCATTTCTTAATTAAGAAAGACTTTCATTAAAATATAAGGAGTGCGAAGGCTGCAAACGAATTTAGCAGCTCGCGAGCTTCACTTGAACTTGCTTGACGAAAGCCCTACTTGGCTCAAACTGTGCTTCATGAGCCAAGCTTGAACATATGAAGCTCAACTTATGAGCTTGTGAACAAGCTCAGCTCCTGAACAAGATTTAGATTTGTGAAGAAGCTATTGTTAGTGTTGATAAAAAAACAAGTACAAAGCCATGACCTAATGGAATTTATCTTCGATATGGTGTAATGGACTTTACTTTCAAGTCGCTTTCAAGTCGAACCTATCTGTTTGCAAGCCTATCAGATTCAAAATTCATTACAGTTTTCAAGCTAAAAGTGCAAGCTTGGCTTGATATTTATATGCTCAAGCTCGGATGGGAAACTTTGGAGCTTGAAATTCGATAGTTTCACGTCACAAATAAGCATGCCAAGCTTGACTCTGTCTATTGCGTCCCTAATGAGGGGTGTCATGGCCCCTCGTGGAATCTGGAATATGTAAAATTCTATGTCCATGAAAGAGACCTTTGGGCATGTATACAAACATTTCCTAGCAATCACAACTATAAAACATGACGTGACTTACGGGCAAAAAGGTGATTGTTTTTGTATCTTAGACGAGATTTCTTTAACAAATTTATTTGAATACTAATATATTATTGAAGTTGCTGCTTTGATTTGTCAATAAGTTTTATCATCAATACTTGAAGATATTGCTTTGCTTTGTGATTGTCATTTGGTATTTATTGTTACCGGTGATACTTCTCCTTAGTGTTTGCTTCTTAGTTCTTGACTGATTGGTTGGCTGAAAAACTATAAATCAATTGTTAGAGCAGCATAATATGGTGATAAAGTTCTAGATACATTAATTGGATGTGGATATTGAAATAATTAATACCTGATTCTTCAAAGTGCAAACTCACACGTTATTTGCTTGATGGGAGATCACTACTAACAAACTTCAACCATAAAATTTTAGATTCTGCATACATGATGTTGATGTTTGGGATTTTTACTTTCATATACAATTTTGGTCTCTGATCAACTTAGATATTGATACATTTACTAATTTTTATAGACTGACTTGGTTTTGGTCCCTTCTAAGACTGCCGGTTTCATCAGTTTAGCTTGAGTTTGGTTTGATATACATCATGACAGCATAAGAAATTGAAAACGAATTTCAAATAATATAAATAATTGTATGCTTTTCTATCTTCTCTTCTTTTGATACTCTCACTCTCCACATGCTCACGTATCTTTTTCTGGCACATAGGACTCTAGGAGTCCCGAATTTGTTCTTGTTCCATTACACATAATTAGGTATCTAGCACATGCTTCACTTCTGCAAAATTTAAATGTTTCAACTCCTAAGGATAATATCTTATATATAGCAAATTGCTATATTAAGGGAGGGTTCCAGGATTTAGAATTAGTGCACAATTTGGATATTGCAGTTTCAATTTCCATAAAATTCAGTGTAAAATTCAAAGTTAACAAACAATAATGATTCGCCGAATTCAGAAAGCCAACTATTTTTTTTTATGTAACAGGTACCTTATCTAACATAACACCAAATTTGACTAGTAATTTCAAATCAAAAAGCAAAGTTTTGAAAATATATACCAATGAAGTTTTCAATCTTGACTGTAATCCAGAATTCTATGGTCAGATAAGCAAATTTGTGATAACTCATAAACCCGGAAACATGTGTTGGAGTTGGGATTTGGCAAATAAAATTTGGAGAAGAATTCCGAGGAGGCCTCAAAGCTTTAAAAATCGACCAAGAAACAAGCTCAACAGTGATGCTAGTGGTGGATGAGAAGGTTTGGAAAGGGGCTAAGGGTGGAAATATTAAGATGTATGTATGTCTTGCCAGCTGGCAAAAAGGTCTTCAGGTTCCATATTCTGTGAACTGAACTCTGCACGAGGCAGAGCCCCCTTTGTATATACTTTGTCTAAAAAAACTGCAAGTCAATTAAAATCCTTCAAATGGGTACTGATTGCAGCAGACTCACATTGTTTTCTTTTCTATGGTGTTTGCTCCACAACAAGCTCCTTCAAGCTTCAACAATTTACTTTAAATGAAGCTCTAGATCATTATGGATTATTGTTGTTGGATGTGAATCCGGTAGGCTGATCTGGGCTTTTGTGAATGTATTTCCAGGGTCAATTTATGCAAATAACTACACTCCTTTATGTCTACATGGAAATTGCTACAGTTTGAAGTTTGGAATGTAAATTAGGCTTCCTTAACTTACGCGATACAATGATACAACAATTTCAAAAAATGCACGATACACCCTGTCGTATAAGGGAGATCATAACTAAAACTAAGAGTCTAACTTTCTTCGCCATACTTTAGATGAATTTTACTCGAAAACTGTGTAGTTTAAGTCCAATATAAAGAAAAATTGATTTCTGAATCAAAATTATCTAAACTGTATTTTAAAAGACGATGTCATATCCAGCGTGCTACACTAGAGATGTACCCAAAGTACCGATGAAGTACCCATGGAGTACCAAAAATGAAAATAAAATAAATATAAAATGTGGGTATGTATGTGGTACGCATACCCAGGAAGTACCAAAGGAGTACAAGTACCTGGTAAGTACCCGGTACTGGTACGCCTTCGTAAATGGTGTACTCATACTTCATTGTTAGTATCTATGAAGGGAAGATTTTATATGTGCCCTCTGCTATACAACAACAGTAATTAAAGCCTTTATCTCAAAATCTTGGGATTGTCTACATATAAGGATCCATTTTATTGAGGTTGTACCAAGGTTTACACTGGTTCTGCCTGTGTTGCACGCATGGTTTAAAGTATCGGCTGATACCGATCCGATACAGCCGATACCGATATGGTTTGACATGTCCCTATCCGATACCGACCGATACCCGATACTGGCCGATACCGACATTGGAGGTCTCTTTTCCGGTCAATTCGGCAAAGAAAATTAAACGAAAAAGACAAATCAGCAAGGGTTTAAAGCATAATAAGGTTGTAAAAGCATGTAAAAGAAGAAAATCAATCTATTGTATGTAAACCAATCGGTAAGGGTGACTACTATTTCATTTAATTTCAAAACTACTAAGAAATAATACTTAAAATTATGCCTAAATGTATATAATATATGTTTTCAAATGTAAATAATTTATTAATAATTATTTGTTTTCCGATACCAAAAAATTCGATACTCCGATCCGAAACTGCTGATACTACCGCTATCGCCGATACCAATACTCATAGGAATAGTCCGATACCGATTCCGATACCGATACTGTGAACCTTACTTGCACGTGTAGTCCCCCAAAGGACCGTATCCGTGTTCAATACATATTTAACATGACACTTCCCCGACATGCATGCTAGACATGATCCTATAAGTATAGGTTCCATGAGACCCAAAACATGGTAGAAAATAATTTGGCATGGATGGTGATGCTCGTGCCAGGCATAATTGAGAGATGAGAAAATAATATTTTTCTCTGCAATGGGCCATTTCCAGAAGTATGATACCTAGTTACCATCCAAAACATGCATAATTATAGATATTGCTAAGATCGATATAACATATAGATTATTCATTCATGTGTATATATAACCGTATCCGTGTTGTATTTGTACCTCAACTGGTGATGGTACGTTCATTTAGCTCTAATATTCGTGGGTTTTAGTTCCAAGATAGCAATTCATAGCCTTGCACAAGCATCTATCAGGTTATGAGATAATCCTGATGGGTTTATTCAGGTTCAGTATGCTTTTTCTGACATACATACGTTGGTAGAAGTCAACAGCCCTGTACACTTACTATGGCAAGGTTATGATTTCGGAGAAGAGATGTTTGAAGTTTGAACAAGTGACGATCCAGATCTTTCTTGACGCCAATTTTTAGTAAACAGTCAGGCGGTCAAAAGATTACGATACAGATACGGTGCTGGTCAAGAGTCCCAAAGGATCAAATCCCACAACTTGCAAGTAATTTCTTCATTGATTGAATGGAGATCATTCATCAAACTCAATCTGAAGGGTTTAGTCTCATGCCTTCTACGGCGAGTTTGTGGAACTATATACTTGTTTAGGCACTTTAGGTCTGTATTGTTTCGCTTGTACTCTGAAACAAAGCATCTTCTTCAGCATATTGTTGCTGTTGAGAGCTCGAGTTTTGCTTCCTCTGTATATATCCCATTTCTTTAATGGTAAACTTAGGAGTTTTAGCAGTTGTATGATGGTCTTCTATGCCTTGAGTTTATGGAACTAGATACTTGTTTAGGCACTTTAACTCTGTATTGCTTGTACTGATCTACTCTGAAACAAGCAATTTTTCGTCATATTGTTGCTATTCAGAGCTTGAGTTTTGCGTCCTCTGCGTATATCCCATACTTTGATGGTAAACTTTAGAGTTTTAGCAATTGTATGATGGCATTTATACTGATTTTTTTGAGTCTTTCGTTGTCAGGTTTGTACCGGAGCCAAGAGTGAACAACAGTCAAAACTTGCCGCTCGCAAGGTACTGGGATGAAATTGAAGTTCTAATTTAGTGTAGTTGCTACACCAAGTGGGTTTCAGTTTTAGCTGTGTGAATTAACTCTGGATTTCAGCATATTTCATATTAAAGATGATCATATTACATTACATTTTGTTTTTAGTATGCTCGCATCATTCAGAAGCTCGGATTCCCTGCTAACTTTATGGTATTAGTTCTGCACTCTGGCATTGGTGCTTCTTTATAGTGTTATTTTTCATATCATCATTTCATACTGTTAATTTCTCTAGGATTTCAAGATTCAAAACATTGTTGGCTCATGTGATGTCAAGTTTCCCATAAGGCTCGAGGGCCTTTCTTATTCCCATGGTCCTTTCTCTACTGTAAGTTACCGTTCTCTCCTTTTTTGTAACATTCTGAAACTCTGTATATCTTTTTCTTCTGAATTCTTTTTTCCATATAGCGTAGACCTGTCTCTCTAATAGTATTATTAGTAAAACCAAGCCCAAGTCAAATTGGCAGTTTATGATGAGCATTACTTTGAAATAGAATTGCAGAATTCCTCTCTTATTAGACTGCTACTCTCATTCGTTTTTAGAGCTTATCCAAATGCAACTATTGTTTTGTTGTTGCTAACAGTATGAACCTGAAATTTTCCCTGGCCTGATATATCGTATGAAGCAACCGAAGATTGTGCTCCTTATTTTTGTTTCCGGCAAGATTGTTCTTACAGGAGCTAAGGTAAGAGATATCGTCACTTTTCTTAGTACATTATGTTATTCCCTCGCCTTTTAAAACTAATTACTTTGGATCGTATGTAGGTGAGAGAAGAAACATATACTGCCTTTGAGAATATATATCCAGTGCTTCAAGAGTTCAGGAAAAGCCAGCTGTGGTATGTATGACTTTAACCTATGTCACCTTTTTATTTCGAAGTTTAGAGGCAAAAAATGGGATCAAGGTGATCCAGCCAAGATTTCATTAATGTGTCAGTAAGAGAATAATTACAATAAATTTCAAAGTATCTCTTATAGAAATTGAACACCATATCTCTGTGGATGAACGAGTTAAGCATAAAACATGAAAACAAACCAGGTTGTAGAGGAGAACCCAGCAGATCAAATGAACACCAAAATTTTCACAAGGCACTCCAAACCTATGACACCCTATGACTTGTTCTTGATTAGTTTGCGAGTAAAATGTTGGGGTTTTAGGCCTTTAGGTTATTCTACCTAATAGGTTATTGTGGCAACTCCCGAATTAGAGCTCATCAACCCATCTGCTAATTATGTGACAGCCTCTCCCTTTTTCTCTGGCTGTCTTTCAAAAGCTTTGCTTAATGGACGACGTCTGATGAATGCCTTACCTGAGTCCAAATATGGATTCAGTCTGCTGAACATGGAGCGGTTTCCACGACTTTGTTGCCAACTTATTTCTTTCACATTTCACATTACAAAATGATTGGTGGGAGGAGCCCTATAGAGTCCTTGCTCCACTTATAATTATTGTTACAAGGTGGGTAGGAGAATGCATGTTAGTATAGTGAGCTGTCTTGCAAAAACAGGAATAATACATGACATGGACACGGTGACATGGACACAACATTGAGTTTGGCATGTACTATTCTGGTTTGTGTGGCATTTGATACGTGCGCAATACGACACAACACCGACACATCAGAGCTTCTAGGAATGTCTTTACTTCCTAGATAGAAAGGCAAAAGTTGCAAAGAACTAATGAAAACATTTGTGGTCACATAAGTTTGACTTAAATGTATTATTGTTGCTATCAGTAATAAGTAAATTGTTAGTATTATTGCCATGTTGTATTACAATTATCTAGTAAAACTCAGAAATATGGAACTAGTTTTGGCAATTGAGTTGGGTCTGGTTCAAGTCAACACATATAGGCACAACCAACCCCGACATGCTTAGGGTAAATCTGAACCCGACCCATCAAAAAATGGGTTGTCCCAACCTGTATAACCTGTTTATGTGCATGGATCAGCTGCAGATACAGTCGAGGGAACTTAACAAGCTTGTAGTAACAAACTTTCAGTCATTAATGTATGGTTGAATACTCTTGCAATATTATGGAGCCTGTTTCTGAAAAAATAAGTTAACACTGATGGGTATTTTAGATTAATATTAGCTTAAGTACAAAAACAACAACAACAAAGTCTTTATCCCGATTTTTTTGGGGATGGCTGTTTGAGTCCTCTTCTTCCATTCTGTTAAGGGGCCATGTCCCATGCTAACAGAAACTGTATAATTTTTTAACACTTCAAACCATGTTCATTTCGGCCTACCTCTGGTCGTAGTGACTCCATTAACTACTATATATTATTATCGCTTCTCCTTACAGGATCATCTATTGGTCTCCATTGCACATGTCCAACCCACCTAAGATGATTTTCTCGCGTCTTGTCATAAATTGGCGCCACCTCTAACTTCTCAGGAATATACTAACTTTTTATCATATTCTTTAATGTATTGTCACCGTCCATCTTAGCATTTTCTTTCGCCTAAACTAATATTAGGTTAAATAAGCTAACTAAATTAAGTTAACACTGAATTAACTAAAGCCCACAACTTAATTTTACATCAATATCAACTTAATAAATAAAGTTAAGTTATCATCAAAGATGGTGTGAAAAACAAAAGGAGAATGAATTGAAGAGTGACTTTCTATGGATGGGAGAGAATATATATGCGGATTGTTGGGATAGGCAGTGGTCGTAGTGACTCCATTAACTACTATATTATCGCTTTTCCTTACAGGATCATCTATTAGTCTCCATTGCACATGTCGAACCCACCTAAGATGATTTTCTCGCGTCTTGTCATAAAATGGCGCCACCTCTAACTTCTCAGGAATAGACTAACTTTTTATCATATTCTTTAATGTATTGTCACTCATCCATCTTAGCATTTTCATTCGCCTAAACTAATATTAGGTTAAATAAGCTAACTAAATTAAGCTATCACTGAATTAACTAAAGCCCACAACTTTACAATTTTACATCAATATTAGCTTAATAAATAAAGTTAAGTTATCATCAAAGATGGTGTGAAAAACAAAAGGAGAATGAATATGAATTGAAGAGTGACTTTCTATGGATGGGAGAGAATATATATGGGGATTGTTGGGATAGGCAGCCCTCTTGTATATAAATGGATGAACCGAGTCAATTTAATAAACAAGTCAAGTCAGGTCCAATGGATTACAAGTTACAATCCTTCACTGGGGCCAACGGGTTTATTGATTAGGTTAATGCATTTATACTTCATAGGTTAACCCGTTTAGACCTGTCCTAAACTCGTCTAAGAAAATGAGTTGGTGGGTCGAGCCCATATTGCCACAGTATATGCTATACATTTCACGGATACACCTTCGGAGGATCGTATGTGTCAGTATGTGTATTCGACCTTATTGGACATCATACTTCCTCGACACAAATGTCGAATATGGTTCACCCATTCGAAGAGACCTAGCACACAGATGAAAATGATTTGGCATGGTCATGATTGTCCCAAACATAAATGAGATAAGAATTGTATCATTTCTTGATTTTTTGGGACCTAGTTATCGTCCAAAACATGCTCACAAAACAAGGTAATTGTATTACAGATTATGTGCATTGCTAAGTCCAGGACTTATTGCATCATAGTTTCTCCCCAACTTAGTCGGGTGTTAATCTCTGTAGGTCGATCCTCGAATGTTTCTGTTTGACGCATCCTTCCTCGATCGGTCGTCGTTGGGGCCGATCTCCATTGCATGTCCTCCTCGGGCAGACTGTCGGTACTACAATCTTCTTGTCTGGATAGATCGCTCCTCCATAGCTGCTACCTAAATATCCCTGTACATTCCCCTTTAATATTTAAGGACATAACATGTCCAGGGGATTCAAGCCTCCGGTCTCATTTTTCAGGTCTTATGTCTTCAAGTAATGATCACTTGAGCATATACTTGTTTTTATACCCCCCCCCCCCCCCCAAAACAAACAAAAAAAGAAAAAAGAAAAGAAAAAAAAGTTTTGTAAGTATTCCAGAGACTACCCCACCCGAGTAGCACGTAGCGCTTTTCACAACCTTGTTCCCAAATATTAAGCTCAAATTTCAAATAGCTGAATTATGCCGAAATTGAAGTTCAATAGAGTGGAACACTTGTAGATTTAACTGAATAACATTTGCAGCAGAATAGAATTTAAGGTTTTACAAGAGTAATTAAACCATCCAAGAACAAGTAATTACATCCAAGGAAATTGTCCAAACAGAGTTCCATACATCAGATATCCAATACTACAATAAAGTAACCCCTCTAAAAATAAATGAAATGTGTTGTAGTTGGAGATGAAATAAATCTATTGCCTCAGTTTCCTACTGTCTCCTCCACCTGAAATGGTAGGGCAGTACACAACATGTACTAGTGAGTGGCGAACCGAACTCACCTTAATAAAACACAATAGTCATGTGAATTAGTTTTATTCTTTAAGGTATCAATTATACGTAGAAAACACAATAATCCTGTGAATGAGGCGTATTCTTTAAGGTATCATTTATATGTTACCCAACATGCAATTCGCAATTGATTTCCTTTAACCCATACAACAGAAGGTTATATCGAACCTCATGGTTGATAAAGATACATGATATGGAATGGCATGGCATGGAATACAAAGATGCAAATATTACCCGTCTTTACAAAACAATGATTAGTATTGTAATTTATAGGGTCTTGCAAAGCAATTCCATTACTAATGCACCCTATATGACGGTTAATGTTTCATACATATCGGACAATCCCTATGCCCTCGAGTATGTCAATTTCACAATAGTTCCTATTTCCACACGATAATTTAACATTAGCTAATGCTCAACAGTAAATCAAACACCTTGGGTACCTACAGTTCATAGGCATTATATAGTCTTTCTAAGTTCTTTCATGTCACTAAGATAATATCAGTTACCATCATTAACATTACTCTATAATCCTCTAATAATACAAACATTAGATTTATTATAATTTATAAGTCATCATCGCCTTATTGTAATACCTTTCAGTGTTCTTTTAATAGCGTACCTAATCTTGTACCAATGCCATCTTGCGAGTATAAAAAAACGTGTAGTTCAGTTCTTCACGATATGTTCCGTAACATTCATAACAACATTCTTCATATTTCGTCATTCCACTATCAAAGTAAAAGTAAAGCAATGTAAAGCAACATCTTTCTAATGAACGGAAAGGCCGTAAATTATGGTATCTGATCTTAGGGTAGGAAAATGACCAAGCTGCTAGTTGTTGAAACCCCCCACAGGAATGCCTTCTCGTCCTTCTTTTCTTTTGCAGCAAACCCTTCCTTCATAGCTTCGACCTAGGCTCTCATGTTGGTTAGCTCCTCGAAAGATCTTATCCATAGTATGGGGACAATTCTATCTTAAAGAATAAATCTTAATCGTAAATCTTATCTAAAGGATAGAATAAATCAATCTTAAGATTCTTAACAACAAATCTTATCCAAAGAATATAATGAATCTGAACACGAGTTTAAAAGTATTATTAAAAGGATTTCCCAAGATACCAAAAAGATTCTAGAAGATTTCAAAAGATCTCTCAAGATATAAAAAAAAGATTATCCAAGATATCATGAGATATTATATGATTTTATTTTTCTTAATGGATATATATCTTGTATGGGTCTCACCCAATAGTGTATCCATTACCATATCCATTAAGCAAAGGTCACCAAAACCAAGCCAACCCCAATAGGCCATCACATTAGAATCAAAAGCCATTAGGGACAAGTGGGTCCGAATCCAAACCAACATGAGGGACAACTATTTTCCAAACCATGTGCTCTAAAAAGCCAAGACAAATCAACACCCAATTGACGAACCATAACCAAACCCAAATAATCCTTAAACTGAATCAAGGCGAACCCCACCAAGAACCAATACCAAATAATACATTAACTCAATGCAACCAGAATTATCCTTTAAACTGAATCAACGTAAACCCCAGCAAGAGCCAAAACCAAAGTCAATACAATATAGGACACAAAGTGGGTTCAAGGTACCATATAACACATGCATGCATGAAGCACATGTAATGTCATTGATGCATGACCTGAACTTCTATAAGTTATCATCCCAGCTTTTCATTTTAAAGAATTCCTTGTGAGGGAAATTACAATTTAATCATCCTAATGATATGCTACTTCCCTTTACATATAGGAATTATGGTATAATTGTTACAACATCTTATGGCATGTATTCAATGCATAAACTGCAAGTTATATTAATTATTTACTACTGTCAAAGAAGAAAATATAGGTTCCCTCTGAAAAATACTTGGTTGACCTAGATGTTTGTGGCCATTGTTTTGTTTTAGACCTACCTATGTTGTGTCCTTAATGGGGCCAAACATTATGCTAATGCTCAGGCATGGGCTGCTTCATTATTGGCATTGTAGTTCATCGACCCAAGGGCATAAATTTGTCTGTCAGCAGACCAGCAGAAATGAGCAGTCAATACTGACCCCTCATGATCTGCATTTATGTAATATTCATTTTGGTTAGATAAATTGACTACTGTTGGAATAATTGAATATTTAACCCTCAACCCTCACCAGAACTTTAGAGTTTTTGTGCAGTGGCCATCCCTCGTGCACCACTTTCGCAGATTTTATAAGAAAAATTATATAGAATGTGCATTCGACTTAGGGGATGTGTTGGAGTTATTAAATATTTAACCCTTGATCCTCACCACAATTCTAGAGTTTTCGCTCACTCTAGAATGAATCTTTCCTGTTTCAATGCCCAAGCGGTGGCAGGTATAACTGCATAATGAAACACTTCCGACACTATTGTGGTCCCACTTGTAAGATGTGCAGACCATGATACATATTGTATGTGGCTTCATATTTGGTTATATAATGTTTGGACAGAATTTGTATTTGAATTTTATCGTGATCTCTTTGCATGACACTCGTGTCCACTGATGTCAAGGCTGACATAAGATTTCAATTTAAAGTTTGTGATAGCTGTGCATATGTCCGCACGACTTGTCATATATAGATAGGACCCCATCAAAGATACGCAACCGACGTATCTTTGAGGGGCTCTCCCTTAGTATTTTTGCTATACAAACAAATATAGATGCTGACATAGATATCCTACACCAGATGACATATTTTGGAATCTGGGTTGGATCATAGTTGTAATCATCGTTTAATCTATAATATTTACCTTCTTCGAAAAAAAAAGTGGATGACACATTTCCATTATGTTTTCTGTACTAGAAAATCCGTATATGCGATGCCAATGAAATTTAACTAATAGCTTTGGGTGCAAAAGTTATTTCACATGGGCTGAATTTCCAAGAACAGGGTACTACGTTGATTGTTATACACATCAAACTGTTGTTTTGAATTGCTTTGTAAATAATGAATATTGTCAGTAATACAGAAACCTGTGCCCAGTAATACATAAACCTGTACCTTCAACTTATATTTCTCACTGGATTAGCAAATAGTGTTGTGCTGCTTGCACGACTTTTATGGCAAATATGTGTTGGAATGGGATGCAATTGAAACCTGTATGATTAGTTCTCGTCAACGAACTCTTGAGATCTCATTTTGCACTTCACATCTCATTTTTATATTTTTGATGTCCACAGATAATCTGCCTTCCTTGACGCGTTCCTGGTGGGGCGGATTCCTGTGTATTTTGGTGCTAGCATCATAAGCTGGACTGTTCCTACATGAAAAATACTACTTCCGGATATGAGAGTCTTCTTTTTCTTACCGCGATTCTGTTTTTTTGAATTGTAGTAAACTGTTGGGCTGTTGTTTCTCGTGTCAGAATGTAGATAGGATAGAACCAAAGTTAGTTTTTTGAATTTTGGTATGATCTGGAAAAGAAAAAAAAAAAGAATGTCCAGACAGAAAGAGACAGTAACAAACATTTTAACATTATTCTTCACCCTTTTCTCCCATGTCTTCTTTACTTTCATATTGATTTTAGTTTGCCATCAAAGTCCATGCCTCTACCGGGGATTTTAATAATTTTGTCATGCACAAAAATGTAGTCGTCCTTTGGTACTGGGCATTCGGGAGAACCTTGTCATAATTATCTGCATTTGCAACATTTGCGTCTGAAAATGGGCTAATTAGTGTTTAGACTATGGATTTTATACTAACTTATTAGTCATGTCCAATTGAAAAATTTGAACCCCTGATATTTATTTTTTGTTTATTTTTTCTTATTATACCCTCTGTCCCCATTCATGACAATAATTTTTTTTCAATATAAGCTAGTGAGGATATAATGGAAAAGAAAAACTAAAATATAAAAATTCAGGGTTTCTATTTTTCAATTGGACATGATAGAATTTAAACTCTAAGCATGTCATGGTCTAAACTCTAATTAACCCTCTGAAAATGCTATGCTATGATTGTGGTAGGACCTCTCTGATCAGCGACAACAGTAATTGAATGGGCATCAGAAAACATCGTAACAGCAATAGCTCTCGTACCAAAAAGTACAATGCAAGCTCAGGCACCCAAGTACAAATAAATAACTGTTTGATTGAGGCTGCTTCTGAAAGCGATTGGGAGACTGCTTTCAAAATCTGTTACTCTTTTGAAAAACAGTATAAGTTCTGAACCAGGCCTAAGCGAGCAACACTTGTTGGCTCGAAAACTGCTATCACCAATTTAGAGATGAAAATTGATTATGAAGTCGACTACAAAGCCACTTTGCATTGACAAACCCAATCGATGCCTCCATAATATGGAGTAAAAGGATTAGGGGCGAGCATTAATCAATTTTGGACCGAAAATCGAACAGAATCGAATAAGAGATTTGTTTCTGTTTAAAAAACATTTGGTTCGGTTTCGATTTTGAAAATACTAAAAAAGATTATTCGGTTATGGATTTCGGTCCAAAACCGAAAACCAAATATAACTTGTAGAGTTATATAAATACACTCAATTCTATGCATATATTGTAATTAAAATGTATATATTTTGAAAGTAACAATTCTATTTATGTGTTTTGAAACCAAACTTTGATAATTCAACAACTAGTCTAAGTTTAGACGCAAATACAACAATTATGCGTATAAAAATTATAATTTTTAATACAATTTAACCACGGTTTTAACTTTGGACTCTATCCATTATACATTAGTCCAACCGAACTAACCGAATCGTTATTCATTTTCGTTATGGTTTTGGCTAATTTCAGTTTGATTTAAGTTTTAGATTTTTAAAATTTTGGTTTATTCGGTTATTTCGGTTTGTCCGTAACCGAATAAACTGAATGCTCATCCCCTTACACTATGTTTTGGAACATAGGAGGGGAGGGAGAGGAAAATTTGAGAGGAAGAAAAATTGAGGGAGAGGAAAGCTAACTTTACCTCTTCTTGTTTGGATGACCACAAAATGGGGAGAGGAAAAGTGAAAAATTAACTTTTGTTTGTTTGTGGGAGAGAGATAAAATTACTGATTTGTCCTTAACTTTTTCATGATTTTTAAAATAATCAATTGATAGGAGTTAAACTCATCCATAAGTTTTATTTATATAACGTGAGTTGTAGATTAACTAATCCAGTAATATAAATGAAGTTAACTAATAAAT
The DNA here is from genome assembly GCA_029216955.1 of Iris pallida. Taxonomy (NCBI): domain Eukaryota; kingdom Viridiplantae; phylum Streptophyta; class Magnoliopsida; order Asparagales; family Iridaceae; genus Iris; species Iris pallida. Next base: position 32,619,312 of record JANAVB010005597.1, on the reverse strand, counting down.
AAATCTATAAGATACCTCATACACAAATTTTTTTGTATATTTATGATTTTCTTTTGCTAGAGATATCTCAAAAATCATAAATATATATTTATGAGGTGTCTACAACTCAAGTTTATGATTTTTTTAAGATTAACTATATAAGTGAGTTGTAGATTTGTTTTAAGATTAACTATATGTACGTGAGTTATAGATTAACTATACATGTGAGTAGTAGATTTTTTAATATTAACTATATAAGTGAGTTGTAGATTAACTAGATTTTTTTTAAGATTAGCTATATATGTTTATATTTATATATTTATTATTAGAGATAATACAGTAATGTATGAAATTTAACTAATAAATAAATCAAAATACAAAATCTTACATTTGAATTAAGATTTAAATAATAAAATATTATCTTTAAAATAATAAACTTTACATCAATTAAACTCCTACGATATTTATTTATTATTTTTGAGATGTCTTATACGTGAGTTGTAGATAAAATTAATATTTGCTTAAGATTTAAAAATTGACTTTTTTGGTTTATATTATGTTCTTATTGTTAGAGATAATACAACATTTTATATGAATTTAAACTGTAAATAAATCAAAATACAAAGTCTTATATTCGATTTAAGATTTAAATGATATGAAATATTATCTTTAAAATAATCAAATTAATAGACTCATATTTAATTTGATTACCTGATATAAAAGGGATAAGATAGTTTGATTACCTGATATGTAGCAATCACAACCTATAATAATTTTGTGATATGTAAGCTGATAGGAAAGAAATATATATACTACCCGAAGAAAAAAGAATAGGAACAGACAACCTAGAAAAAGAAAGAGAATTGATTGAGGGGTAATTTGGTAAATATTATCTAATTCCCTCAAGCACGTACATTTTCCTCCCGGTTTTGGGAGGAAAATTTTTTGGTGGGACCTACCAAAATTTTTCCTCCAGATTCCCCTCCTGCTATTTCTTTCCCCCCTTTCCAAACAACTTGTTTCTAATTTTTCCTCCACTTTCCCCTCAAATTTTCCCCTCTCTCTATTTCTCCTCCTTCCCAAACGTAGTGTTAAAAGGATCCGAAGCTTTGTGTACCAAGAAATGATGCCTTACCACCTGGCTTTACTCAACATGTTTGGTCCCTGGTGACAGTGGAAGGGAGAAGCAGGGTTCGAAGTGAAAAAAAATGCAGCACCCAGCTATATGGAGATGAGCTATTGAACCAGCATGCTGTCACTGCATATCCTGATATTAGATCTTAAAACAGAAGCACACATTATCATCAGCTTGAACAAAGTCCAGAAAACTGGGCAGGCAATCGTTAATTCTGAGCTAAAACTTCAAAAGAATCTGGAGACATCATTTTTTTTTCTTTTTCATCAAAAATCTTGATATATCAATTATTTCTCCTCCATGATAGATAGTCAAGTACATGTTTACTAACATGCAGCATCATACATACATACTAGTAAATGCAAGTACTTTGCACGTATAATAACGGATAATAAAAATATTATCCAACTATAGTCAAATATTTCTTCTAACTCATGTGGTTAAGATGTGAGGTGTTTTTTTTTGTTTGGTTGAGTTCGATGCTCTATGTTGACAAATTTAAACTTTTTTCAATAATTTTTTATATAATTATTTTTTCTTAAAAATAAAATGGACCGTGATATAATAACGGCTTAGACGGCTCATTTTTGAGCCGTTTTGAAGCCTCATTATATAGTAAGATAAGATATACACTGAAAACATTAATTTTGTGCCATGAGACATTTTTGTAACATGGAAGAGATGATGCCGTGGAAATGAGAGGTAGCCCGATGAATGATCCGCTTGTGCCTGTAGCAGCGACGCAAGTGTCACGGGAGAGAAACTTTGATACACCCGGCTGTATCAAAGTTTTGATATAGCCGGTGTATGACAAGTGGGCCCCACTATAAAAATTTTACATGCACGGATTACGAAGAGAGAGGAGGGCCCACTTGTCATACACCGGCTGTATCAAAACTTTGATACAGCCGGAATGTGCTCGATCCCCAATTGTCCTATTACTAGTTTACTGTTGCCTTGATAGCGTCCAAGATTTGAAAAAGAAGGTACCAAGTATTGTTGCTTTTGTCAGTCAGCCTAGAGTCTAATTAGATATAGTAATAAGTAGAAGAATAATGGTAACACTACTTATAGTGTTATCAGAGGTCACTACCTACGCAACGAATTGCATTCCGGAATTACCATGTAGTACATTTTTGATATACATAACCAGTGTTCTACGTTTCCTTTTTTTTTTTTTTTAAATCAAGAATTCCATGCTTCTGGTAACCATGGTATAGTATAATGGAGATTACGTTTACAAACAAGCTTCTAAAAGTTGAGATCTGATCATTTCTTTAACAGTAAAATACAGAATGCACCGGTCCTCCGTAGATGTTTTTAGAGGCCTCTACATTGAGGAATCAAATATGACACTTCTAATCTAATGACTGTCGAGTCCAATCTAAATGCCTTACCATACCTATTTGACTAGCTAACATGATACATCTGACAAAATCATTGGATGGATAATGGGTTTGTATATATTTGAGTATTTAAAGACTTCAGAGACAACTTAGGATGGCCTCTAGTAAAAGTTTCCAGCAAGCAGACTATTGTTCAGATAAATCAGTCAGCATGGTTCCTTTGTCTCTCAGGTTGAAGCAGTGTTTTACAAGGGGCAAGAAACCTACTGAGCCTAAGCGCGACAGATATAATCTGCAATAGCTCAATTCCCCTATTAATGAAAATTCAATTTCACAAGTCAGAGACACTTGAAGAGTAACATACATATTGTTACTTACAAGCATAATAAAGTAGGTGATGAAAGTAAGGTTTTGTTAAAGATTATGTTTGATCACCATGGCCGCTGCCAGGCCAATTGCAAATCCAGCAATACGATGCATGCAAATACCAGTTAGAAATAATAGACCAATAGGAAAAGAAAGAAGAAATATTCTACCTACAAACTTAAATCTTAAAGCAGCATTGGTAACACTACTTGGAATAACCCTTCTAATTCTAAGTAAGCTAATATCACGAAAAGTATTGAATATATCCTCTCTAGAATTTGACATCGTATCATAGAAACTCAAAAATATTTCTCAATTCAAAGAAGATAAACAAATATCTACATACTTATCTATAAGATAAGTCAAATCCCTACTTTGAGATTTTATTTATTTATTTGGGCTAATCCTAACAAACAAATATTTAAACTGAAAAATCTAAAAAGATAATATGAATCGATGAAGTGGACTCGGATCCGTGTCCATGGATGGTCCACATCAATGGATCATGTATCTTGTTTCATCCATAAATAAACTCTTAACCATTTACCATGCTCAAGAAATACTATCTAGATCAAGACTTTTGTGCGTATCAACTTCATTGTTCACTCTAGAAACAGACGGCCTACTCAATCTTGTGGTCTGAAGATTAACATCACAAAACCTTCTCTAACCAACGAGCTCAGTTCATTACTGAGCATGTCCAAAATATACAATCTCCTGATAACTTCCCCCTTGAGGACCTTAATGACTGTTAATTTGGCTTGTTAACTAAAAATAAGCATCAAAATGAACAGGACTCTAGGACATTAATGACTGTCACTTTGCCTGATTCAGAACATAGAATCTCTAGATAACTTTTCTCTTTCGAACTTCCGTGGGCTATCTGGATAACAGGTTTTCAATGTTGCCAATCATTTCCTCCTTTGGTGTTCTTCCATCTCCTTCACTTTTTGCGGTCCCATTTTCTTCATCATACTCATAGTAGCCAAGCGTTAATAGAAGCTCTCACTGTCGGCCAACATTGTGGGTCCTTGGATCTTTCCTCCAACACTAAACACTATCAAACCATACCTAATCAATGCACAAGGTCTAGATTAAAAGAAGTTACCTAGTTTAGCATGAAAACCTGCATTTTTCAGTGCCAAGATTATTCCAGTGTCAATGTCGTACACTATAGTACGCTGAAAAATGTAACGCATCATGTAAAAGAAAAACACAAAAAATAACATTACACAAGAAAAACAAAACACTAACCCCAAAAGTAACCAGGTCAGGTCCTCGGGTATTTACTACATATGATAATGAACTGTGAATGAACCATGTTAAAATACCGTTTCTTGAACTGCAAGTCATATCTTCACATGCTTTATACTGCTCTCAGTACTTACCATGTTTTACACTGCTCTCAGTGTCTGTCACATGATTTAAACTGTTCTCTCACATGTTATGACTTGGGTTATGGAAAAACTGATAGTTGAGTACGTGATCATGCCCCCTTCTCCCGTACGTACATACCGAGCAAGGTCGCATTTTACATGCATACCTTGTCGTAGGCCTTATCCCGCATTTTTGTACAGATGTACACCTATGCTTGTAGACTTGTACAAAAGTACATTTTATTTACATGTGCCACAGTACATTGTACACCTATTGACGATCACGTACCTGCTCCAGTTTTAAACAATAGATATACATGTGTCGTTATGACAAATGTATCCTTGACATGATAGATTATGACATGACATGATTCCTGTTATTACATCTCTTTTTATTCCATGCTCAGTATATTTAGTTTGTAGAAACCAGTACTTGCTCCCTTCCTGACAGGAAATGTTGTAGGCATACTTACCGAGGAGGAGTTGCTATGTGATTCCTATTATGGGGCTACCATCGAGGATCAGGCCTTAGCCCACGGGGATGTACCAGCGGGGAACCTCGTCTAGTTTGTCGCCTTGTCGCTCTGGACTTGAGAGCATGACTGTTTTTAGGCTATATGTATTTTGTCACTGGACTTAGTATCCGATGTTCCATTTTGGTTATGTATTTATTCATACTCGTATTTAGATGCTGTATTTTGTGATGACTCCTCCAAAAATGACAAATAGAACTGTTAGCACACTTTGTTCTTTTACTATTTGCTTTTATAGAACAGCTTACTACGCTACAAAGCAAACGTAGGCTGGACATGACTCGGCCCGGTCCAACAATTTGGATAGTGGGTCGTGACAGTTTTAGCTCCTGGAACGCAGCTTCGCAGTCGTCTGACCACTCGAACGTGACTCCCTTTTGGATGAGGCGAGTCAAAGGCGATGCAATCTTCGCGAAGTCCTTCACGAAGCGTCGATAGTATATATCCCGCCAAACCGAAGAAGCTCCGAATTTTACTGACTGATGCGGGCCGTTTCCAATCAACAACTGCTTCTATCTTCTTTGGATCAACCGAAATGCCTTCAGCGGAGATGATGTGCCCAAGAAATGATACATTGTTCAGCCAGAACTCGCATTTACTCCTCTTCGCATACAACTGATTTTCTCGGAGGGTTTGGAGTACTGTCCGTAGATGCTCTGCATGTTGTGCTCGATCCTTCGAGTAGACGAGAATATCGTCTATGAAGACTACTACGATTTTGTCGAGGAACGGACGGAACACCCAGTTTATCAGATCCATGAAAGCGGCAGGGACATTTGTGAGGCCGATCGACATTATCAAGAACTCGTAGTGGCCGTAACGAGTGCGGAAGGCAGACTTCGGCACATCCTCGGGCTTGACCTTGAGTTGGTGGTAGCCAATCGAAGGTCAATCTTCGAAAATACCATAGCACCTTGGAGTTGATCAAACAAATCATCGATGCATGGCAGGAGGTATTTGTTCCGGACGGTAGCTTTATTCAATTCTCGATAGTCAATGCAGAGCCGCAACGATCCATCATTCTTCTTGACGAACAGTACAGGCGCACCCCATGGCGAGACGCTAGGATGAATGAATCCTTTGTCGAGCAGCTCTTGCAGTTGTACCTTGAGTTCCTTCAGCTCAGCAGGGGCCATTCTGTAAGGAGCTTTTGAGATCGGTCTGGTGTCGGTAAAGGTGTCGATGGTGAACTCTATTTCTCGATCGGGGGGCATGCCGGGTAGCTCATCCGAGAACACGTCTGGAAATTCTGCCTCAACGTCAGTCTGACCCGCGTTTGCATCATCCCTTCGAATGTCTCGAACGAACGCCAAATAGCTCTCGCATCCGGAATGCAGCATCCTCCGAGCAAAAATTGTCGAGATCATCATACAGGTCGGGGACGCTTCACCACACGAGTAACAGAATTCGGCCATCCCAGGTATACGAAAGGTGACCGTCTTTCCTGTACAGTCGATCGTGGCGTTGCAAGCACCGAGCCAATCCATTCTCAAGATGATGTCGTAGTCTGTAATGTCTAGAACTATGGCATCGAGACATACCTTTTTACCTCCTATACAGATGATTCCGTCGCTGCAGGCTAAGTTTGCAAGAAGTTACGTGCCCGATGGTTGGTTGACACTAAGGTTTATGCCTAGCGGTGTCATAGAAAATTTGTGTTCATCGACGAAGTCTGCCGATATAAAACTATGTGTGGTACTTGAATCAAACAGTACACGAGCAGGCTTGTTATTGAAAAGCATTATACTTGTCACGACTGTGTCCGATGCAATTTCCTCGTCTCGGGTCATGGCGTAGACGCGGTCCCGGGCATTGGGGCAACGGTCTTGGCATTCTGCGGTGCCGGCTAAGGTGCTCGAGGCGCTGGGACATGGTTCCCCCAACAGTGATGTTGATGCTGAGGTACATTGAACTTCCTTCTCCGGTTCGGGCAATCTCCGTGAAAGTGACCTCTTCTTCGGCAGATGAAACATCCACCATTATAAACTTCGCAGTCGACGGCAAGATGTCCGTTCTGGTTGCATTTTGTACAGTAAGGTCCCTGGTTCCGTGCCTGATGTCCGCCCCGGTGCCCGTTGTTCGAACGTTTGTTCATGTTGTTATCTCCTGCATGGCTAGGACGCTTATGATGGTATGTATGCACAACGCCGGTAGCTACTAGAGGATATTGGCATTCAAGGCGGAGGGCGTGGTTGCTCTCCTATTATTTTGTATTCCGGAACAGATACATGTGCAGAGATAGAGGGCCGCAGACCCACTTCGAACCGTCGAGCATAACTCTCCATTCTAGGCAGAAATACACCAGGAAATTTGGCTAACTTGTTGAACTCTGCTGCGTACTGCCGCACCGTCATGTTCCCTTGCCTCAGCTGCATAAATTCATTCTCCTTCTCTTGACAAACTGCTGCGGGGAGGTATTCGATCTCGAACGCCTTTCGAAAAGTGGCCCAAGGAATCGCCGTGGTCTCGTCGTCGCGTCGGATTGCTCACTTTTGCACGGCCCACCAGTCGTGTGCGTTCAATCTGAGTTGAAGTTGAGCACATGCGACTTTCTTGGACTCCTCAACGCCTAGAAGTTCGAAGTGATCCTCTAACTCCTCCAACCAGTCGATCGCCACAGAAGGGTCTTCAGTACCGCTAAAGGAAGTATGAAAGATTTTATTGAATTTTGACACCTCAAAGTTGAAACTTCTTGGTGCTGCAGGTAGATGCTCGGGTACCTTCAGCTCGATTTCATTTGGTCTGACAGCAGGATCGGTTACGGCATGAGTGGTCGTCGAGTTACTGTTGGCCACAACTGTCTGAACAATCTGCTGAAGAGTGTCAAGCTGCTTCTCCTGCAACTTGAATTGTGCGTCAAATCGGGCCTCAAATTGGGTCTGGCGTGCCTCCGTCTGCCGTCGGTGTTACTCGTTCAGGCGTTGATTCTCCTCAGCTTGTCGTTGTTACGTTTCCGCATACGCAACATCCGTTCCATGGTGCCGTTGGAGGGTCCGGCCCTCGGGCTACTTGAGCCGCTCGAAGCGCTCTCTTCATTCGCCACCGCGTTCACCGCCGTGCCTTCTGGGATTTTTGAAGGCAATTCATATTAGTCTCAAAAAATATTACGGATTCACTTGTATGGAACAACGTATCTCATCGACACGGAATCAAGGGTTCGAGTCTTGAAATAGAAGGCCAAGGACGTAAAGTTGTGCTCTGATACCATTATGTCACGTCCCGGTTCGATAAGATCAATAGTCGTCACCCGGACGTGATGCCGTACGAGCGTAAGTTGCGTCCGCACAAGGCCCGTTTCATAAGGTGTAGCTCCCCTTCCCGGAAATTTTGAAATTATTTTATTATTTATTTTATTGAAATGATTATTTTCAGAATAATTGTACGTAGTTCTAGGACCAAATAAGATGGGGTATGTTATGATTTTTCAAAAACTCGTAATGGTCATTTTGGTTGATTACTATTATTATTGTTATCGTTATTATTATTATTATTAATGTTTTAGTTATGAAATATTTATCCATGTATATAGATAGATATGTATTAATTGTTATAAGGATTTAAATATATAAAATGTAGGTGTGTATATATAGATAATTATAAAGGTAAATATTCGGGTGTATATATATATATATATATATATATATATATATATAAATATATATATATAGATATAGATATTATAGATATGGGGATATTATATATTAATAGGTATTATACAGATATTATATATATGGGAATATTAGTGTTTATAAGATTTATTTAAAGTATTATAGTTTGTGTAGTTTTAAGGAGATATATATATATATATATATTTTAGAAAAAAAAAAAGGATAAGAAAAGTAGCAGTAGCAACCCAGCTACTGCTTGGTTTATTAGAGAGGAGTGTTTCCTCTTGGTCTCAAGTTGAGCTCGGCCGGGGCTTAGCCCAACAACCCCAAGAACTCAGCTTCCCCACAAACCCAAAGCAGCCCGAGCAAACCCCAACCCAGCCTTAGCAATTGGCCCAACCCAGCGGAAGCAGAACCCGAACTCTGCTCTCAAGCTTACCCGTATATGTACAGTGCAAGCGATCGAAACTTCAAAGAAACTCCTAAACTCCCAAACCCTAACTCTCGACGCAAACTTCAACGCCGCCAACCCGACCTCAGGCCTGGGCGCACCCCCCCGCGCGCGCCGCCGCCGGCCAGGCGTGATCAAGCCGCACGCGAGAACACAGCCCCATCGACAACAGCTTCCACCCAACTTCGCGGGTAATTTTCTCCCTCGTCGATTAATATTTATCCGAGCCGTAAATTTCTACGAGTAGCCTATATGACCACCTATCAATCCCTTTAATTAGATTCGGCTAGTTTTCCCTGGAAAAATTATGGTAATTCGTGAAAGTTCACGAAAAGTCTGTCAAAAACAGAACATAAAAACAGCCCAAGCATCCCCGTTGGAAGATCGTTTCCGATCGATCCAGTACCATATTAGGAATTCTAACTGAACACGTTTTTAGACAACATATAGGGGATCAGAAACCACTTCGTAGTTCTGAATTCCATGAACCATGTACAGTTAAAACCATTCTTGAAAACTCAGAAAAACCTGTTTTAAAAACATTGAAAACGCTCCGCACGACGTGCGTCCCGCCATTCCGGGCGACGTGGTCGCGTACCGAAAGGATCGAAAGCTGCGTAACGGCTTTGTGGTCGTGTGGACTTTGACGGAATTCAAATTGGTCGCGTGTGCGCGACGAATTTGATGTGTATCCGTCGAAATTCACCGTATCGTGCACGTTACAAATTCTCCAATTACTTTGTGCACGCTCGTCAGATCGAGACGAAACTGGCGCCATCAGGACCGTATCATTTTTCTGGTCCTGTATGCCAAGTTTGATCCAATTCTGAGACAGTTGAATCCGACGTCGTTTTGCGGGCCCCACGGTCCCACTCAACGGGCGATTTTGTGCACGGCCCGCCGGAATCCAACTTTGGACATACGGTTGGGTTCGTATCGGAAAACTGGATCCGTAGATATGTAGTTTGACGACTTTAGAGACCGTTGACCCTGACACGCTTTTCGGTGCAAAGCGGGTCCAACGGCGGACACCGTTTTGGCCCGAAATTACCGTTTTGCCCCTGTGTCCAGAATTGGACTTAAGGACAGGCAATCCTAGCTAATTGGACTATTCTGAGATCATTGGTATTGTTTATTTCAGCTTTCGGGGACTGTTGTACGGGTTTTGACTAGTGTGGCATATTGAGTGATTTGGATCATCGGTTTCACCAGCACAGGATCACAGGCGAGTACAGTTTATTGTCTGCATTTCGATATTGATTTTCACTATATTTCATTGATTAGTCATTGGTTATGTGATTATTTTCTATTATAAATTGTTGAGTCGGGAATGAGAAGTACCAAGGATGTGTGATCTGACCTTAGACCGTGTAGACCGTGTAGACCGTGTTGCATTTATTTCTTGTAGACCGTGTAGACCGTGTTGCATTTATTTCTTGTAGACCGTGTAGACAATGTTTATTTATTTCTTGTAGACAGTGTAGACAGTGCTTTATTTACTGCATTTAAACTGTGTAGTTAGTGATTATTATTCTGTAGACAGTGTTTCTCTATTGCTATATTTTCTGTAGACCGTGTAACTGTAGACCGTGTAACTGTAGACCGTGTAACTTTAGACCGTGTAGACCGTGTCGCATAATTGTCCCGAGACCGATCACATATCAAAGGTACTTCTAACAGTCGGGGAGAGTATTTTGTGTCTATTTACTTACTATTGGTTTTTATATTTCATGTTTATTTTCAAACCCATGATTGATGTCTAACCTTTGTTTATAGTCATCTTCTTTATTTGAAATTGCATTCAGTGAATTGTGCTCGTTCCATTCCTGACTGGAAACCAACATTTTCAGGTTAGCCGTGGATTCATTTAGCTTGGGGAGTGACGGGAATACTTGCAGACAAAGCCTAGAGACTAGCTAGATAGTTGAGTTGTAGTCATTCATTTATTTGTACAAGTTTATATTTTCTACAAATGTAAAACTTGTGATCATTGTAAATTAAATTAATTTTTGTGAATGAGCATTATTTGTGATTTTGATCTTCATGGCCGTGACAGCGTTCTACAGCCGACACTGCGGCGTAGGCTGGCTTGGACACGTCTCGTATCCGTTTAAAAAAAAAAACGGGTGCGGGTCGTGACAAGTTTTTGTGGTGGCCCATGCGGGTCTGTCTTCGCAAATCACGCGAACTCGTGATAGTACTTAAGTTAGTTGTACTATTGCGAGCCTGCGACTAAAAATGCTCATTCACGAATTAGAAATTAATTTAATTTAAGAGGATGACTAGGACTAGGAATCCCTTATACAAATCTGTCGATGGGTAGTCTAGGCCATGCAATTTAGGATGAGAGTTGTTAATTTTGATAGTTTGTCAAATCCCCATAGGTACACTATTACCTCTTGATTGGAAGATATGGTCCAATGTGGATAGATTATTCACTTGAAGAGGCAGAGCTTCCTGGAATTGATGATCTCACCTAGATGAATTATTCAATTCCTTCTCGTTGCCTCTTTAAATATCATCCTCATATTTAGTCCAAATTGCCTATTTAGTTCCTATTTCGCCTAGGAATTATTATTTCTGATTGGATTATCCATATGCGAACCTCGAGTTAGTTTCGATTCAAGTTTTTTCCTCAAAGGCTTGAATACACATAGAATAGTTAGAATGTTTGTATTTCTTTTGTCCTCAGTTATTTCTCCCTGTTTAATCCTTTATTTTAAGGGTTATGACTGATAATACTTACGCTATATTACATCGTCAACTTGTTTGAATCTCTCAAAGCTCAGGATACTTTTACAGATATAGTTGCGAGAATGTTAGTTAACTCATACTGGCAGAACAGCAGCGCACTGTCGCCAATTATTTAAATTTTGGAGACTAGGGATTCACTGCAGCCAGCAGCGCACTGGCGAGACACGACCCCTAGAGTTGAAATTAGTTTAAGAAATATGGATTATAGAATATTGCTAGAAATATAACTAGTGGTCCTCTTTGACTGTAGTCACCCTTGTGTAAATATAAGGTAGAGTACCGGATAGCATATCACATCGGAATCACGAAACCAAGGTTTTACCACAGCTAGAGTATACAGGTGAGAATAATCCTCGGTGAAATAATTTTAGACGTGATTACAAGTTAGGATACTGTGGAGGGTAGGACAATGCCATGTACGTCCCATAAGATCCAAAGCCAGTATTAGTGGAAGTTGTAAGTTGGGTAGCATGCCTCCCGACCTAGCAATCCGTAGTCCCTGTGATCCTTGACGAGGTAATTGACTGACACTAATAGGTCTACCTGGAATATGGAATTTAGAAGTCCATTACCCATTGGTTGACCAAGGTCTTATGAATAAGAAGATAGTGGGAAGACTGTATAAGCAAGAACACCAGGTAAGGTTGATCCTCACAAAACTCGAACTACTTGTGCCTCTTTTCAAAAATCTCGCGTACTCGTATCCTGACTATGTTGACCAACGCTGCTATTACAGCCTAGTTTTTGCAAGCTTACTCTATTCTCGAGCTTGATTCGAGGCATATGTTTAGTAGGGACGCCTGCTAACTTATTGTCTAATCAGAATCAGTGTATTATGGTCTGATCAACCATGATGTATTTGGTTCGCTCGTTCGTTAATTATACTACGTGGATGGAGATATATATAGGTATCTAGGATCTCATCCGCGACTGCTTTGATAATTTCTCTTGAATTATATGTTCGTCCTTGAATCACGAAATTGTATTCAGTAATATCTCCCTTGAATTCTTTATTGTTTTTGTCTTTCACCGATTTGGAAGACGAAAGCTCGTGATGGTAGAGAGATACAGAGTATCCCCCATGGCTATGGTAGTTGTATACACAAGTATAGCTACCATCGGCCAATCATGTGATTGAGTTACTCGTTCTCCCCTTGACCATCAAACTATTATTGAGACTTTCAAGCCATCTGAATTTGAGAATGATGAGGGTTTTACCCTTAGTCGGAATGCCAACCTAGGAGACTACCTGTTCTCCAGAGACCAAATGTTGTGAGCCTCTAATCTTTTGTTTGAAGCTTGCTTCAACTAGAACCCTTGTGACACTAGTCCGGCAGGTTTGACCCCAATAGAGAATCACGACACAGTTGTTAGAAATATGTTCATATGACGTGCCTTAGAGCTGATTACCCCGTCGATAACTCTTGTACACTAGGGATGTGTATGTTCCTCTATTTTATCAACCATGTGTCATTGTACACACTCGTTTTCCATTTTTGAGGAACGATCCTTGATTTGACTTATATCTACGGTATTCCGTACGCCGTGCCTTATTCTTTATTGACAAGAGTCGAGGTACAATACCCGGACCGTAGAATTCTCCTAACCTCATTATTCCAAAACCCATGCCTTATTTCTAAGGTGGGTAGACTGTAAGCTTTCTAAATTGTGGGGTATGCGAGGATTACCTATTGTTTAGAAAAAAAAAATTCTCATTAGGATGATTATTAGTGCCCCTTGGACTCCCACTTTTCCTTTAGATCATTTGGTGTCCCCGGCCGTGCCATTAATATTCGGAGCACGAGACCAGCTGTTTTCTCTCAACAAATTTTGCATGCAAGATCTAGACGAGTCCACCTTCATCTAGGTATATCATGTCCCACTCAAACACGTCCCCTTGTACTCTATTTTATGGTATGACTTTCAGGTAAAAAGGACTAGCTGTAACTCTTACCATAATACCGATAAACTTCCCAATGATAATTAGAGACTCAACCTTGACTCAATTCCTTCGACCCAATACATGGTGGTGATCTACTCGAAGCCCACTACGCACATACCACTAGTGTGCCACTCGATAGAGGCCTCTTGTGCTACTTAAACACAAAGGTCACTGAAGACTTATTCTTGGGCTTTAGAGACCTAGTTAACCATTCCGATTGCCCAATTAGTTCAACCATTGGAGTTAAAGCCTATTCTAGGGTACCCTAACCTAGTAGAGTAATTTTACCATTTGGGAACTTGTTCCGTCCAAATAGATTGAAATCCAAGGTTTATCCAACCAACGAGTGATGTCCAAATAGGAAAACCTTTAAAACCCATCCATTCGTACCACCATATTTGGACTATAAAATTGAACCATTTGAGACAGGTCCCTATACCTATTATATAATCTTCACCTCTTAGAGTGTGAAGTCATTTGTAACCCTTATTCCATCTACCTAGAAGTTGCGATACGATCTTGTATTGTATTTTATCTCTTGCTTGTGTGTTTAAATAACCACGAAAAGGATCAAAATCTCGATTTCTCAAATTCCGTCCTATTATAGAACCTTGTTTAGATAAATTTTGAGAACGGAATCCTCGTATTGCATGGATTGCAAGACCCTCTAGGAAACGAAGAGTTCTTAGACTTAGCAAGTGACTGGACTAGAGTAGCCCAACCTAGCAAATAAGTCAATGGTTCATAGATCTTCTCTATCTACATCATTGGATACTCTCTACCGTCCTGAAAACTTCATACTTGCTCTGGATTATTCTTCCTTACCTTCCTGTCCTTTCCATTTCAGAGCGATAAATGGTCATGCTTATTAGGATTTATCAATACTTATTTAGCTACTTGTGTAAATTTGTTGCTTGTTAGATTTTGGATTATTCGATAAATAGGAGAGGATTATAGTGGCCATAAACAGTAGATACTTCTTGGTAGCAACTAGTTGGAAGATTGTAAAGTTTTAAGTGACATGAGATTTGAGGGAGTAGTGTGACCAAAGGTGGGTAGAAGTCCTCGGAGTTTCGTTGTTACAAATGGCTAGGAGGAGGATATAAATTATTTTTGAGGAATTAAAATTTGAGGAGATTAAGGAAATAGCAGACTTTGATTTTAGGAATAATTACGAATTAAAATTTTGAGGACGAAATTATTTTTAAGGTGGGTAGATTTGTAGCTCCCCTTCCCGGAAATTTTGAAATTATTTTATTATTTATTTCATTGAAATGATTATTTTCAGAATAATTGTACGTAGTTCTAGGACCAAATAAGATGGGGTATGTTATGATTTTTCAAAAACTCGTAATGGTCATTTTGGTTGATTACTATTATTATTGTTATCGTTATTATTATTATTATTAATGTTTTAGTTATGAAATATTTATCCATGTATATAGATAGATATGTATTAATTGTTATAAGGATTTAAATATATAAAATGTAGGTGTGTATATATATAGATAATTATAAAGGTAAATATTCGGGTGTATATATATATATATAAATATATATATATAGATATAGATATTATAGATATGGGGATATTATATATTAATAGGTATTATACAGATATTATATATATGGGAATTTCGACGTTTATAAGATTTATTTAAAGTATTATAGTTTGTGTAGTTTTAAGGAGATATATATATATATATATATTTAGAAAAAAAAAAAAAGGATAAGAAAAGTAGCAGTAGCAACCCAGCTACTGCTTGGTTTATTAGAGAGGAGTGTTTCCTCTTGGTCTCAAGTTGAGCTCGGCCGGGGCTTAGCCCAACAACCCCAAGAACTCAGCTTCCCCACAAACCCAAAGCAGCCCGAGCAAACCCCAACCCAGCCTTAGCAATTGGCCCAACCCAGCGGAAGCAGAACCCGAACTCTGCTCTCAAGCTTTCCCGTATATGTACAGTGCAAGCGATCGAAACTTCAAAGAAACTCCTAAACTCCCAAACCCTAACTCTCGACGCAAACTTCAACGCCGCCAACCCGACCTCAGGCCTGGGCGCACCCCCCCGCGCGCGCCGCCGCCGGCCAGGCGTGATCAAGCCGCACGCGAGAACACAGCCCCATCGACAACAGCTTCCACCCAACTTCGCGGGTAATTTTCTCCCTCGTCGATTAATATTTATCCGAGCCGTAAATTTCTACGAGTAGCCTATATGACCACCTATCAATCCCTTTAATTAGATTCGGCTAGTTTTCCCTGGAAAAATTATGGTAATTCGTGAAAGTTCACGAAAAGTCTGTCAAAAACAGAACATAAAAACAGCCCAAGCATCCCCGTTGGAAGATCGTTTCCGATCGATCCAGTACCATATTAGGAATTCTAATTGAACACGTTTTTAGACAACATATAGGGGATCAGAAACCACTTCGTAGTTCTGAATTCCATGAACCATGTACAGTTAAAACCATTCTTGAAAACTCAGAAAAACCTGTTTTAAAAACATTGAAAACGCTCCGCACGACGTGCGTCCCGCCATTCCGGGCGACGTGGTCGCGTACCGAAAGGATCGAAAGCTGCGTAACGGCTTTGTGGTCGTGTGGACTTTGACGGAATTCAAATTGGTCGCGTGTGCGCGACGAATTTGATGTGTATCCGTCGAAATTCACCGTATCGTGCACGTTGCAAATTCTCCAATTACTTTGTGCACGCTCGTCAGATCGAGACGAAACTGGCGCCATCAGGACCGTATCATTTTTCTGGTCCTGTATGCCAAGTTTGATCCAATTCTGAGACAGTTGAATCCGACGTCGTTTTGCGGGCCCCACGGTCCCACTCAACGGGCGATTTTGTGCACGGCCCGCCGGAATCCAACTTTGGACATACAGTTGGGTTCGTATCGGAAAACTGGATCCGTAGATATGTAGTTTGACGACTTTAGAGACCGTTGACCCTGACACGCTTTTCGGTGCAAAGCGGGTCCAACGGCGGACACCGTTTTGGCCCGAAATTACCGTTTTGCCCCTGTGTCCAGAATTGGACTTAAGGACAGGCAATCCTAGCTAATTGGACTATTCTGAGATCATTGGTATTGTTTATTTCAGCTTTCGGGGACTGTTGTACGGGTTTTGACTAGTGTGGCATATTGAGTGATTTGGATCATCGGTTTCACCAGCACAGGACCACAGGCGAGTACAGTTTATTGTCTGCATTTCGATATTAATTTTTACTATATTTCATTGATTAGTCATTGGTTATGTGATTATTTTCTATTATAAATTGTTGAGTCGGGAATGAGAAGTACCAAGGATGTGTGATCTGACCTTAGACCGTGTAAACCGTGTAGACCGTGTTACATTTATTTCTTGTAGACCGTGTAGACCGTGTTGCATTTATTTCTTGTAGACCGTGTAGACAATGTTTATTTATTTCTTGTAGACAGTGTAGACAGTGCTTTATTTACTGCATTTAAACTGTGTAGTTAGTGATTATTATTCTGTAGACAGTGTTTCTCTATTGCTATATTTTCTGTAGACCGTGTAACTGTAGACCGTGTAACTGTAGACCGTGTAATTGTAGACCGTGTAACTTTAGACCGTGTAGACCGTGTCGCATAATTGTCCCGAGACCGATCACATATCAAAGGTACTTCTAACAGTCGGGGAGAGTATTTTGTGTCTATTTACTTACTATTGGTTTTTATATTTCATGTTTATTTTCAAACCCATGATTGATGTCTAACCTTTGTTTATAGTCATCTTCTTTATTTGAAATTGCATTCAGTGAATTGTGCTCGTTCCATTCCTGACTGGAAACCAACATTTTCAGGTTAGCCGTGGATTCATTTAGCTTGGGGAGTGACGGAAATACTTGCAGACAAAGCCTAGAGACTAGCTAGATAGTTGAGTTGTAGTCATTCATTTATTTGTACAAGTTTATATTTTTCTACAAATGTAAAACTTGTGATCATTGTAAATTAAATTAATTTTTGTGAATGAGCATTATTTGTGATTTTGATCTTCATGGCCGTGACAGCGTTCTACAGCCGACACTGCGGCGTAGGCTGGCTTGGACACGTCTCGTATCCGTTTAAAAAAAAAAAAACGGGTGCGGGTCGTGACATAAGGTTATCTGAAACACAACATTTGATAGAGTAAGCAGAGAAATTAAATACATTAGTATAACTGGAAACTTGGTATCGAAAATTGATTGGAGAAAGGGGGCGAAGGAAGATGGGTCAGCCACTCACCTTGATTGAGTTGAAAGAAGGCAAGAGACCCATTGGCTGCGCTAGACGGCGCCTACGCGATCACCTGAAATCGCATAAGCAACTGATTAGAACACTGCACAAATAAATGAGTTCGGAACGAATGCGAAGTTCGAAAATGCAAGCCATGAAAACTATCGAAAACATTCACAAAAATGCATTCACGAAAACCAAAGCCAAAGGGCAAGTGCGACATGAAAAGCAGAGCAACGAGAGGTCTCTCCCAACTCAGCCGCAGAGTCCATCCTCGAGGCGCAACCCACTGAATATGGAACTTGGTTCCGAAGAAGCCATTCCATAACGAGGAATGGATCGATCTTAATTCAACCGTTCCCGTCCGATCGACTCGATCGATCCCGACCTATCGGTCCCGACCGAATCGATAGCCATAGTGTTCTTTTCTTGCGCGCCCCGTGGACAAAAAACGGGGCACGATGTAGAGACGGGGTACTACACAAAACACTGGAGAACGGCCTCTTTTTCTCTCTTTTGACGTTCTTTCTCTCCATACAAAATCTGCAAACTGTCTGCCCCCAAATTCCCATCTGCTGCCTGCTCCCTTTCTACCATAGCTGTCTCCTGTTAATAGCAACAATTATTCCAAATTTCTTCTTATTATTATTATTATTAGAGATATTTTAGCAAATATTTTCATTCTAAGTGTTAAAACTACAATATATCCCCCATTTTTTTACTAACAAATATGCTCATTTTTTTGGTAGAGAACAGTAAAATATTTAAGATATACCCCAATTTGTAAACAATTTTTTTTTGGTTTTACACAGGGGTGTGAGTATTTACTAGTATATATAGAGAGAGTCCCGTCCGCGGAGTCCTGCCAAAGTCCCGTCCCCTAGACCATCGGATCGGAGGGTCCGCGTAGGGCCCGCGTGCGCGTCCGCTCGATCAAACGGTCGAGAGCGACGGGGCTCCTACGGGACTCTGTGTGTGTGTGTGTGTGTCTATATATATATATATATATATATATATATATATATATATATATATATATATATACGAGTTCGCCACAATTACCCATTGCTTCAATCAATCAATATATATATATATATATATATATATATATATATATATATATATATATATATATAAGTGTATATCAATACAACTAAAATCTGAACAACTGATTGTTGATTCAATGGTTCAGATTAAAAGCACTTTTTTGTACTTTCACAATTTTACAATTCAATTGTATGGGATGTATCAAGACCTATCATTTGGGCCAGGCCGGTCCAGTCCATCACGAGTTCGGACCGAAAATTGACCCATGTGTCGGCCCGATTAATCATGGGTCCAGGCAGAGTCGACCCCGTATATAGGGTCGTGCCGGGCCACGTATATCGGCCCATAATATAAATTCGGCTCGAAGTCCAAGTTTGACCTGACCCGAAGCCCGACCCGTGATAGAGTCTCTATTTGTGACCTTTCATGGCCATGACCTCATTGTTCATTCTGAACTGGAGCTTAACTATGGGAGGTATGCCCATGTCTATACGATATTCTTATTATTTATGGCTAGTATATATGCACATGCGTTGCACGTATTTATTAATAAAAGACATTTGGAGTGGATGATGTTGATGAGTTGGTTTAACTTATTTTTTTTAATTATATAGGTTATGGGTTCAACCCTTCGAATTTCGTGACAACAACTTAAAAGATTTAGCAAGTAGCACGAACTTTTCAATTTATGTAATACATTAATTCCTCCATAATGCATCTTTTTAAATAGTTGTCGGTGGAATTTATTGCACATATTCTTTTTAATTAGTACATACTCGTCTACATGTACATGCTTTGCACGTATTTTAATTAGAATATCATAAGATCAGTTACCGTCTTTCCATCTTTTCAATGTGACTATTCATATGTGTGTGTTTCCTTTTTACAATGATAAGAAATTCGAAATGCGAATTTTGTTTTTTGTTTTGTTTTTAATTTTCTATTGAGAATAATAACCTTGGAAAGTGGTAAGAAAAGAAAATTTTATTACCACTGAAACATGAAGAGTTGTATAGAAAGAGGAGACTTCATAGCATACAAACTTTATTGTTTTGACTCTTAAACATAAGAGCATCTCCAACCCTATTGTGACTTTGGAAAAAAGTAGTTGCCACATAGGAATGACAAAATTTTATTCAAAAGTTCTTCTCCAATGCAATTGTCAAGTCAATTGTGAAGCTTATGTGGCAAAAATTAAAGAAAACATTGTGAAGTTGATTATCTTGTTCTAGACAATGCACTTGACAATGTCTTCTCTTCCATGTCATCAATTATAAATAAAAAAATATTAGAAAAAAGAAAGAAGATGAGTAGTTGTTTTAAAAGTTGCATTGGAAGTTGGAAAAAATACTTTTTATTGTCTCCTCAATACTTTTGCATTGGAGAGTTTTTCTATCTCATTGTCTTTTGAGATATAATTTTGTCACATAAACAAGACATTGTCTTGTGGCTCATGCCACATAGGAGCCACCTAAGACTCACAACACTTAACAAGACAATGGGTTGGAGATGCTCTAAATGTCATGCAAGTTGACATGATAATTTATAAAATACTCAAAAGGATATTTTAGGAATTCAAAAGTTTTACCACCAAGTTTTCCTATTATATAGTAGAATAGATATATATATTGAAGGATATTTTTGGAAATAAAATCTTTCACGATGAAACCTACTTTTCATATTATATAGTAGAATAGATTATATAGTTTATGGGTTCAACCCTTTGAATTTCGTGGCAACAATTTAGAAGATTTAGCAAGTAGCATGAACTTTTTGATTTATGTACTACATTAATTTCTCCAGAATGCATCTTTTTAAATAGTTGTCAGTGGAATATTATAAGGTCAGCTATCGTCTTTCGGTCTTTTTTAAGTGACTATTCATGTGTATGTACTTTCTTTTTACAATGTCAAG
>JANAVB010005597.1:32441126-32596126 GCA_029216955.1 Iris pallida | reverse complement strand
TATCCGTGACCTTTCATGGCCATGACCTCATTGTTGATTATGAATTTAAGCTTAACTATGGGAGGGATGCCCATGTCTATACGATATTATTGTTATTTATGCCTAGTATATATGCATGTGCGTTTGCACGTACTTATTATTACAAGACATTTGGAGTGGATGATGTTTATGAGTTGGTTTAACTCTGTTTTTTTTTTAATTATATAGGTTATGGGTTCAACCCTTCGAATTTCGTGACAACAACTTAAAAGATTTAGCAAGTAACATTAACTTTTTGATTTATGTAATACATTAATTCCTCCGGAATGCATCTTTTTAAACAGTTGTCGGTGGAATTTGTTGCACATATTCTTTTTAATTAGTACATACTAGTCTACATGTACATGCTTTGCACGTATTTTAATTAGAATATCATAAGATCTGTTACCGTCTTTCCATCTTTTCTATGTGACTATTCACATGTGTATGCTTCCTTTTTACAATGCTAAGAAATTCGAAATACGAATTTTGTTTTTAATTTTATTACCACTGAAATATGAAGAGTTGTATAGAGTTTAAGAGTCACAATAGAATAGTGTAAAATTAGTTATAAATTAGAATAGACCCTCAGATAAATTAGTTATAAAATTAGTTATAAAATTCAGATTCAGATTATGTATATAAATTAGTTAATTAGAATATACATAAATTACAAAAAAAAAAACAAAAAAAAACAAAAAATACATAAATTATTTTAAATTAATTAGTTAATTAGAATATACAGAATATACATAATATACATAATTATAAAATTAATTTATAAATTATAAAATTATAAAACAACTTAAAATAACATATAATAATTAAAATTATAATTATAAAATTCATATTATTATAAAGTTATTTTACAATAAAATTATTATAAAATTATTATAAAGTTAATTATTATAAAATTATGGTATAAAATTAAGTTATTATACAGTTAATTTTATAATACAATTATTAAAATTATATTTATAATAACTGTTATTATAATACAGTTATTAACTTAAAATAACAGTTATTATACAGTTATTATAATACAGTTAGTTATTAAAATAACAGTTATTATAAAATTAATTTTAAAATAACAGTATTAAAATACGTGAACTGTATTATAATAATTAAATTAAATTTAATACAGTTATAATTTTATTAATAACTGTATTATAATAACTGAATTAAATTATTATAACTGTATAATTTAATACAGTTATAATACAGTAATAATAACTGTATTATATTAACTGTATTATAACTGTATTAAATTATAACTGTATTATAATACAGTTATTATAACTGTATTTCATTATAATAATTTTAAAATAACTGTATTTCATTATAATAACTGTATTATAATACAGTTATTATAACTATATTATAATACAGTTATAATTTAATACAGTTATAATACAGTTCACGTATTATAATACAGTTATAATAACTGTATTAAATTATAATACATTATTAATAACTATATTAAATTATTAAATTTAATAATTTTATAACTATATTATAATACAGTTCACGTATTAAATTTAATTATAATACAGTTATAATTTAATTTTATTAATAACTGTATTATAATAATTAATTTGAAAATTAATTTAATAACTATATTATAACTGTATAATAACTGTATTATAATAACTGTATTAAAATAACTGTATTATAACTGTATTAAAATAACAGTTATTATAATAACAGTTATTATAAAATTATAATAACTGTTATTTTAAATTAATTTTAATAACTGTATAATAACTGTTATTTTAATACAGTTATTAACTTATAATAACTGTTATCAACTTATTATACAGTTAATTATTATAAAATTAAGTTATTCGTTTAAGTTAAAATAACAGTTATTATAAAATTCGTATTATTAATAATTTTATAATAATTAACTTATAATAACTTATAATTTTATAATTATTATAAAATTATAAAGTTAAGTTAGGTTTACGAATGTCGATACATACCCTGCCACTCTGGTAACAAGGATAACCAAAGCGTGCTGGGTTGTGCTGACTGAACCCGTTAGAAACATTCTGTTGCAAATATATATATAGTCAGCAGAACCCAGCACGTTTTGGTTATCCTTGTCACCAGAGTGGCATGGTATGTGTATCGACATTCGTAAACCTAACTTAACTTTGTGCAATGATTATAAGTTATTTTAAGAAGTTGGCATTAACTGGTACTTTAAATGCTGTTACCTGAAGATTCTTCTGCTAAATCGCAGACAAAGGAAGCCGTCAGAAACACGATGGGAAGGTAATTTACGTATATAAATTACTTTCAAATATTTCTGTGTCTTGTACTAATTATTTATTTTTTAGAACATAAGTGATTGGAATCGTGTTGCAGGGGATCAACAAGCTATCTTAGAACAGGAAGAAAAAAAAGAAAAAGAAAAAAAAGAAGAAAGGAATAAGCGGTTTAGGAAAATTAAGCCGGAGAAGTGTACACTTCTAAGTCTGAATCTGAAAGTCCTTCTGTTAGCAAGGTAATTTATTAATATAAATTAGTTCTAAATATTTCTGTGTTTGTACTCATTATTTGTTTTTTCTTTAGACAATGCTTGATGTTTAAGAAACAGGAGGAAGGAGAGCAGGATAGCAGCTGGTAGCAGTGTCTGATACAGGAGCACAATCTTTAAATTGGCATCCAATTTTCCCTGTATATTAAAATCTGGACTGTTTTTTTTTATTTTTTAGTGTTTAATTATTTTTTATTCTTTATTGTATGCACATTATATTTTTATTAATAAAAAAAAGTTTTAACTCAGCCTCTGCATTGCATTGGTGATATGCCAATGTGAAGCATTGCCGGTCCCCAGCCCGCAAATGAGGAGGGAAAATCTCTTTGATTTCTTTCTTCCAGGGACTCAGTGGCTCCACAGCAGAGTTGAAGTTGATGGATATGAATAATACAGTGGCGTTTAATACCAATCTGCTGGATGCTCAGAGAAATATGAAGTTGTTGATTCTGAATTTGAGCTTAACTATGGGAGGTATGCCCATGTCTATACGATATTATTATTATTTATGCCTAGTATATATGCATGTGCGTTTGCACGTACTTATTATTACAAGACATTTGGAGTGGATGATGTTTATGAGTTGGTTTAACTCTGTTTTTTTTTTAATTATATAGGTTATGGGTTCAACCTTTCGAATTTTGTGACAACAACTTAAAAGATTTAGCAAGTAACATTAACTTTTTGATTTATGTAATACATTAATTCCTCCGGAATGCATCTTTTTAAATAGTTGTCGGTGTAATTTGTTGCACATATTCTTTTTAATTAGTACATACTAGTCTACATGTACATGCTTTGCACGTATTTTAATTAGAATATCATAAGATCTGTTACCGTCTTTCCATCTTTTCTATGTGACTATTCACATGTGTATGCTTCCTTTTTACAATGCTAAGAAATTCGAAATACGAATGTTGTTTTTAATTTTATTACCACTGAAATATGAAGAGTTGTATAGAGTTTAAGAGTCACAATAGAATAGTGTAAAATTAGTTATAAATTAGAATAGACCCTCAGATAAATTAGTTATAAAATTAGTTATAAAATTCAGATTCAGATTATGTATATAAATTAGTTAATTAGAATATACATAAATTACAAAAAAAACAAAAAATAAATAATACATAAATTATTTTAAATTAATTTGTTAATTAGAATATACAGAATATACAGAATATACATAATTATAAAATTAATTTATAAATTATAAAATTATAAAATAACTTAAAATAACTTATAATAAATAAAATTATAATTATAAAATTCATATTATTATAAAGTTATTTTACAATAAAATTACTATAAAATTATTATAAAGTTAATTATTATAAAATTATGGTTTAAAATTAAGTTATTATACAGTTAATTTTATAATACAGTTATTAAAATTAATTTTATAATAACTGTTATTATAATACAGTTATTAACTTAAAATAACAGTTATTATACAGTTATTATAATACAGTTAGTTATTAAAATAACAGTTATTATAAAATTAATTTTAAAATAACAGTATTAAAATACGTGAACTGTATTATAATAATTAAATTAAATTTAATACAGTTATAAAATACAGTTATAATTTTATTAATAACTGTATTATAATAACTGTATTAAATTATTATAACTGTATAATTTGATACATTTATAATACAGTTATAATAACTGTATTATATTAACTGTATTAAATTATAACTGTATTATAATACAGTTATTATAACTGTATTTTATTATAATAATTTTAAAATAACTGTATTTCATTATAATAACTGTATTATAATACAGTTATTATAACTGTATTATAATACAGTTACAATTTAATACAGTTATAATACAGTTATAATACAGTTTACGTATTATAATACAGTTATAATAACTGTATGAAATTATAATACAGTTATTAATAAATGTATTAAATTATTAAATTTAATAATTTTATAACTATATTATAATACAGTTCACGTATTAAATTTAATTATAATACAGTTATAATTTAATTTTATTAATAACTGTATTATAATAATTAATTTTAAAATTAATTTAATAACTGTATTATAACTATATAATAACTGTATTATAATAACTGTATTAAAATAACTGTATTATAACTGTATTAAAATAACAGTTATTATAATAACAGTTATTATAAAATATAATAACTGTTATTTTAAAATTAATTTTAATAACTGTATAATAACTGTTATTTTAATACAGTTATTAACTTATAATAACTATTATTAACTTATTATACAGTTAATTATTATAAAATTAAGTTATTCGTTTAAGTTAAAATAACAGTTATTATAAAATTTGTATTATTAATAATTTTATAATAATTAACTTATAATAACTTATAATTTTATAATTATTATAAAATTATAAAGTTATTAGGTTTACGAATGTCGATACACATACCCTGCCACTCTGGTGACAAGGATAACCAAAGCGTGCTGGGTTGTGCTGACTGGATCCGTTAGAAACACACTGTTGAAAATATATATATAGTCAGCAGAACCCAGCACTGATTATAAGTTATTTTGAGAAGTTGGCATTATATGTGTATCGACATTCGTAAACCTAACTTAAACTTTGTGCAATGATATGTGTATCGACATTCGTAAACCTAACTTAACTTTGTATCGACATTCTTGTCACTAATAACTGTATTATAACTGATTTATGAAGAGTTGTATAGAGTTTAAGAGTCACAATAGAATAGTGTAAAATTAGTTATAAATTAGAATAGACCCTCAGATAAATTAGTTATAAAATTAGTTATAAAATTCAGATTCAGATGATGTATATAAATTAGTTAATTAGAATATACATAAATTACAAAAAAAAAACAAAAAAAATACATAAATTATTTTAAATTAATTAGTTAATTAGAATATACAGAATATACATAATTATAAAATTAATTTATAAATTATAAAATTATAAAATAACTTATAATAATTATAATTATAATTATAAAATTCGTATTATTATAAAGTTATTTTACAATAAAATTATTATAAAATTATTATAAAGTTAATTATTATAAATTGTATAAAATTAAGTTATTATACAGTTAATTTTATAATACAGTTATTAAAATTAATTTTATAATAACTGTTATTATAATACAGTTATTAACTTAAAATAACAGTTATTATACAGTTATTATAATACATTTAGTTATTAAAATAACAGTTATTATAAAATTAATTTTAAAATAACAGTATTAAATACGTGAACTGTATTATAATAATTAAATCAAATTTAATACAGTTATAAAATACAGTTATAATTTTATTAATAACTGTATTATAATAACTGAATTAAATTATTATAACTGTATAATTTAATACAGTAATAATAACTGTATTATATTAACTGTATTATAACTGTATTAAATTATAACTGTATTATAATACAGTTATTATAACTATATTTCATAATAATAATTTTAAAATAACTGTATTTTAATATAATAACTGTATTATAATACAGTTATTATAACTGTATTATAATACAGTTATAATTTAATACAGTTATAGTACAGTTATAATACAGTTCACGTATTATAATACAGTTATAATAACTGTACATTAAATTATAATACAGTTATTAATAACTATATTAAATTATTAAATTTAATAATTTTATAACTATATTATAATACAGTTCACGTATTAAATTTAATTATAATACAGTTATAATTTAATTTTATTAATAACTGTATTATAATAATTAATTTTAAAATTAATTTAATAACTGCATTATAACTGTATAATAACTGTATTATATTAACTGTATTATAATAACTGTATTATAACAGTATTAAAATAACTGTTATTATAATAACAGTTATTATAAAATGATAATAACTGTTATTTTAAAATTAATTTTAATAACTGTATAATAACTGCTATTTTAATACAATTATTAACTTATAATAACTGTTATTAACTTATTATACAGTTAATTATTATAAAAATTAAGTTATTCGTTTAAGTTAAAATAATAGTTATTATAAAATTCGTATAATTAATAATTTTATAATAATTAACTTATAATAACTTATAATTTTATAATTATTATAAAATTTTAAAGTTAAGTTAGGTTTACGAATGTCGATACACATACCCTGCCACTCTGGTGACAAGGATAACCAAAGCGTGCTGGGTTGTGCTGACTGGACCCGTTAGAAACACTCTCACTACTAAAATAACTCATTTTAGCGACGTTAGGAAACGTCGCTAAATAAGGAAATTACGTCGCTAAAACCAATTAGCGACGTATTTAGCGACGAAAACGGGACGTCGCTTAAAGACAAGTCGCAGATGGCACTTTAGTCGCCGAACGTCGCTATTGGCGACGCGTAATTAATTGTCGCTAGCCGTCGCAAAAATTGCGACATATAGCGACGTACCATTACGTCGCCAAAATGACGACGTAAAGCGACCACTTGCGACGCTCTGTAATTTATATATGATGACATGGCATGACAGCCACGTGGGCAACTTAGCGACGCATACCGACAGATTTAGCGACGTACACCCTCAGCCCACGTCAGCATATTAGTGACGTCTAGCGACGTAACGTCGCGATTTAGCGACGTATAGCGACGTCTATCTGCCGTCGCAGTACGTCGCAGAACGTCGCTATACGTCGCAGATGTTAAAAAAAAATTAAAAAAATATAATTGATATTTTTGTTATGCTGTGTTTCTGTGTTTACAGTGTGTGTGAAGTGCAGTGTTCGAACCATCGACAGTTTTGCTTACTGTTCTATGTTTTATCTTGGATAGAAAGAGCAACAGTTCAGGGTGCACTTCTTAGAGCTTCCCCTTAACGTCCTTCACCTTCTCGGGAACCTATACGACGTCCGAGAAAGTGAAGGACGTGAAAATGAAGCTCTTAGAAGTGCACCCTGAACTGTTGCTATTTCTATCCAAGATAACACATACAACAGTAATCGAAACTGTCGATGGTTTCCGAACACTGTATTTCACATTCACTGTAAACACAGACACACATCATAACAAAAATACACAATATATTTTTTTAAAATTTCGGCAGCACCTCCTTTGTATATCAGATCATCGCTTATAACCCAGCGTAGGTATATTTGTCATCCACATCGCAGATATCACAAAGTAAATATCACAAAGTAAATATCACAATAAAAATACCAACAAAGTAAATATACAACAAACATACATGTCCACAATGGAGGGCAAATAAGAATGAAAATCAGTGTACAGAACGGTCAATAGGCCCATAGGGCCAATACATACAAAGATGATAAAAAAATATCTACTGGATCACTGAGGACTCCTGCCGCGCATCTGGGATAGCATGTACTCATACTGCTCCTGGGTGAGCTGCACCGTAGGGGCAGTAGGAGGCAGTGGAATATCTGGAGTCGGCGCCGTCGATGGACCGGGAGGACGTACCTGCTCCAGCTCTCGCAATCGCTCACCATGCGCAGCAAGGATACTTACCACCTTCTCAGTATACTGAGCGAGTGAGGCAGATATGCTCCTCTGCGATCCCTCCAGCTCGACCTGTCTACGCTCTGTGCGCTGCGTAGACTCGGTGAGCGTCTGCAAGCTGGCAGCTGTAGCCTGATGCAGACTCATCAACTCATGTATACTGCGCTCGACCGCATCAAATCGTCCAGTGACGATCGGAGGATCGGATCGTCGCTCGACCGCATCAAAAATCTGCTGCTGCAACTCGCGACGCAGCTCCTCGATCTGACGACGAACATCCTCAGCTCGTGACGACGCCTGCGTAGCCGGAGACTGCGTACTGACAGAGGGGGCCCGGGATGACTCCGAAGCCAAATACGTGCCGTAGGATCCCGTACCGTAGTACGTACCCTTCTGAAGACCGCCAATGGCGGTCATCCAGAGCTCGTCCGGCGATGGAGCTGTAGACGGCTGGAAGGAAGTACCAGCCCCTCCCTCTGCTTGCGCACTAGCAGCAGCAGCAGCAGCAGCCGCCTCTTCCTGTAGCCGAACAAACTCGGCCTAGAACATGTTTGCTAACGTGTAAGTGTTTGCTAAAGTCTATATTGATGTATATTTTCATGTTTTCTAAATTATATTAAATTAATATAAAGGATAGAACGTACATATGCATGCGTCGCTCGCTCGTCAATGAACTCCCCAGCCCTCCGATGGGTGACCAGGAAGACGGTCACCATGTTCGGGTCCTCACCCTTTTTTACCTGTTAAAATATATTATCTATTATTAGTATTAAACATTCTATAGAACTACATATAAATTAATATCCGTCATAGTAAACGTACCAGACGACAAAAATGCTCCTTCATCGGAATGGAGCCACCACACCACTTATCGGCGCTCGACCGCGCCACCTTGGCCTTCTCAGACCGCTCCTGGTACCTGCGCTCGCTGAATCTAGCCTTCATCGCAGTCCACTGCTCTGGCGTAATCCAACCCTGGATCGACTGTCCGGAGCGATCACGACGCTTCTGGTCGTCGATCGCATCACGGATGAGCTTGGCTGTGACGGCAGAAAATTGGCCCTCGATCCTCGCCGCCCGGTGTGGTGGATAGAAATAGGTCCTCTACAAGAAGTAAAATATAAAAGTTGTATAATATACACAAATGATTATTAAAATTTAAAAATAAACAAATTTTTTACCTTGAAGTGGGCGAACCAAAAGGCCTTCCTATCTGCGGGAGAGTCTGAGTAGTTAATCCAAGGCCTACCATAGTTCTGCCTCAGAAATGTCCCAAGCTGTCTCTGTACTGCAGAAGGCCGATATCTATACAATAATAATTTTTCATGAATATATATGTACATATAATCATTTGAGAAATATATAATAATTAATTAACTTACTTCATAGGCCCGTCCGTCCAAATCTCCATACGCGTCTCGCCCGGGGAAGCGCATGGAGGGTCGCTCTCACCTCCTGCCTGGGCAGGATCAGTCTGATCGCCGTCCTCCATATGCTCGGCGTGGGCTCCCTCCATAGAGCCGTCGACAGTAGGAATGCTGGACGGGAGATCAGGGATGCTGGACGCGGGATCAGGAAGGTTGGACGACGAGGGAGGAGTCGCCAACCTGCTGGAACTGGCCTGTCCCGGTAATGGACCGGGAACAGAACGGTACACTGGCGTACTCGGAGATGAGGATGAGGGTACGGAACTGCCCTCTCCATCCCCAGCCCGAGGCTGACGGGACTGCCTAATATAAAATCCCCCGCGTCGTCCAGATGGTCTAGTCATACCTGACAATAAAACATATAACAATAAAATAAAAAAACATATTTATATGATAGACATCACAGATTTTTGAAAAATATCATAGTCATAAAGTGTCACTGAAGTGTCACTGAAGTGTCACAGATTTATATGATAGAAGTGTCACTAAAGTGTCAAATATGATGATAAAACAAACGTACAGATTTAATCCTCTTCTGAAAATTCATCTAGTTCGTTTAGCTCATCTACTTCTTCTTCTTCTTCTTCTTCTTCTTCTTCTTCTTCTTCCTCCTCTACATCTTTACTTTCATCTGCATCTTCCTCTTCAGATAATTCTACTTCTTCTACACAATTAGATGTGTAATAGGAAACTTCCATCGTGTCCACTTCTATAATATTTGTTACAAGAGGTAGTTCATCCTGTTGATAAGCTATATCGTCAACCTCAAAGGTATTTCTAGCTTTGGTCTTGCATACTGCCCACCAGTCCGACCTTGTTGTTCCCCGTTTAGGATAACTTGTGAAGTACACGAGCTGAGCCTGACTTGATAGGACAAATGGTTCATAGGCTTGATATCGACGCCGATAGTTTATATCAACAAGACCGTGCTTGTCTACTTTCCAACCTTGACCTTCAATCGGATCGAACCAATCACACTTGAATAACACAATCTTAGCAGGCTCTATTCCATAACTATATGTCAGCTCCACGATCTCCCGTATCACGCCATAGAAATCGTTGCCCGCATCAACATCTTTGTAGTTCGAAGATCTGATACACAAACAGCTATTTTTGGTGGAATCGAGATCCACAAAGTTGTCTCTGATCGGGCAAGTTGTTGACTTGAACCTAAACCCATTAACACAGTAGCTTGGCCATATTTTTGCAGCATAAATTGGTCCCTTGGCTAGCGTTCTAATAGACTCATTCTCAAGTCTTGCGTATGGACGATCGACCTAAATACCATGAAAGAAGCAATTAAGCTCATTCTCAATCAAGTGCATATACAAAAAGGTAATTACAGAGTTCTCAAGTCTTACATATGCACTCAACCATGATAGAAAATAATGCCTCATTTTTTGTTCTAGTTCTTCTTCTGTTATGTGTGGCCTACCCGACCTCACATCATCATTAAATATGCTGAAAACAACATCGTTCATTTAATGTAATAGTATAATAATTAATACTATTAAAATAATATAGACGTATTAATTACTTATCCCTCCAGTTTCTCTACTTCCTCCTCGTCGCAGTTGAGTAATACATACACCTGAGCAGCCCTTAGCTCATCATCGTTCAGATATCTCTTTTTCATCTTACCCGATGGCTTTCCTGGAGCATTGAATACCTTCAGTATTGTATCATTACTTTCATGATCTCCCTCATCGTTTCTGGAAGCTCTCGTTCTATTAGTTGTAACATGAGGCTTGAAATACATCGAACAAAAGTTTGTAATCTCCTCGAGAACATAGGCTTCACAAATAGAACCCTTGACCCGTGCCTTATTCTTCACCTTTCTTTTTAGGTGATTCAAATGTCGCTCGAACGGGTACATCCATCGATATTCGACGGGTCCACCAACACGTGCCTCATAGGATAGATGAATCGGTAAATGCTCCATAGAGTCGAAGAATCCAGGAGGAAACACCCTCTCTAGCTTGCATAGTGTTACCGCAATGTCCTTCTCTTGCTTTTCTAGACGATCAACGAGCAATTTCTTAGAACAAAGATCCCTGAAGAATATGCTAAGCTCCGTCAATGGATCCCAAACTGCCTGCGGTAAGAATTCCCGAAATGCAATCGGAATTAACCTCTCCATGAATACGTGACAATCGTGGCTCTTCATACCCGTCAATTTGTTTTCCTTCGGATCGACACATCTTCTCAGATTTGACACATATCCATCTGGAAATTTTAGGCCCTGGATCCATCGACAAAGTCTCACTTTATCCTCCTTGTCCAGCGAGAAAATTGACTTCGGCAGGAACTGTTTTCCATTCTGCTGTATCAAATGCAACGCAGGGCATTTGCATATTTCTTCTAAGTCCAACCTGGCCTTGGGATTGTCTTTCGTTTTTCCCTTTACGTCCATCACAGTATTAATTATGTTATCAAACACATTCTTCTCAATATGCATGACATCAAGATTATGTCTGATCAGATTGGTACTCCAGTATGGCAGATCCCAGAATATGCTCCTCTTTGTCCAGTTATGAACTCTACCAAATCCATCGCACTTGTACCCAGTTGTAGGATCTTCGATAGCACTTGGAAAATCTTTAACCTCCTCCCATATCGTGGCTCCGCACCACCTTGGCGGTGGATCACCCTTCTCTACAACGCCGGCACGGAAAGCATTCCTGTTCCTTCTGAACGGATGATCTTTTGGCAGAAATTGCCGATGACAATCAAAGAAGCACGGTTTTCCTCCGTATTTCAAGCGGAAAGCCTTACTACGGTCCATGCAATACGGACATGAGAGACGGCCATGAGTGCTCCATCCAGATAACATTCCATAGGCCAGAAAGTCGTTGATGGTCCACATAAGGGTTGCCTTCATCTGAAAATTCTGCTTCCTGGAAACATCGTACGTGTTAGCGCCTACTTCCCATAACTGATTCAACTCATCTATCAAAGGCTGTAAGTACATGTCAATGTTCCTCTTGGGATTGTTCGGACCAGGAATTATAACGGTTAGAAACATGTACTGAGTCTTCATGCACATCCAAGGCGGTAGGTTATACGGAGTGACAATCACAGGCCAGCACGAATACTAGGATCCCGAAAGACCAAAAGGAGTAAAATCGTCAGAAGATAGTCCCAACCTGACATTTTGCGGATCTGAAGCAAAATCTGGATACACTCGATCAAAGTGCTTCCACGCTTCTCCTTCGGATGGGTGATCCAACACTCCTTCAATCTGTTCTCGCATGTGCCAACTCATATTTTCGGCCGTCTCTTTCACCATAAATAATCTTTGCAACCGCGGCATTAAAGGCAAGTAGTGCATTGAATCGGTCGGTCTTCTTGCACCGGTAGACCTTCCTGTACTAGTTGTCTTATAGCGATCAGCACCACAAATCTGCACACATCTGCGTCCTTGTCGTCTTTGTAGTACAGCATGCACCCATTGCGATAGGAATCGATTTTTTCGTATCCCATCCAGAGCGATCTCACCATCCTCTTAGACCGGTAGAAGTCTTTAGGCAACTTAGCACCCGCCGACAAGATCTCTATAATCAACTCCAACACTCGGTTGTAGCATTCTTGCGACATGTTAAAATCTGACTTAATGCTCAACAGTCTTGTAACCACCTCCAACGGTGAATGATCCTCACAACCAGGATACAATAGAGTCCTTGCATTCTCCAGCAACTCCATGAACTGTGCAGCATCGGCGTTCGGTGCCTCCTCAGTGCATCATGAACGAAACTAGGCCCCGCAGCATCGAAAACCATGTTCACGCACCCGTCGTCGTATGCATGATTATCTGAAATAAAATTAGGTCTCGCATGCATATATGGCTCAACATAAGGCTCCGGCTCTGATGCTAAAGACACAAGTTCTCCGTGTGCGGTCCACTGATAGTAATTAGGCATGAAACCCCTCGAGTACAAATGATATGTCACTTCCACTTCTGGATAATATTTCACGTTATGACATTTCACACACGGACACTTAATTTTGGTGCCGTCCATGTACTGAGGGAACGCCTTAGCAAACTGCAGGAACTGCTCTACTCCCGCTATGTATTCATCCCGCACATCACATATATCATCAAGACGACGATTGTATATCCATGAACGATTCCGCAAGTAGTAATTCATATCCATTTGGAAATAATTCTGCAAAGATGGACACACATTATCCAACAGGCACAAATTCGTATATTATGTCTTATTAGGGACACATTAGTAGCGGACAGTTACTAATATCAATGATATGCAAGCTAGGTCAAACTAGGTTGTACTAAGTCAAACAAAGTCAAACAAGGTCAACCTAAGTCAAACAAAGTCAAACAAGGTCAAAGTAGGTCAAGGGTTGACCTATAGTTGACTTTGTCAACTCTTAGTCCAATCTAAGTCAAATATCCTATTTCTAGTCATTACCTACCAAGGTACCGTTTACCTTATCGCTATTGGTATCCCAATACCAATACCTTAAGTTGGTACCCTTTACCTTATCGCTATTGGTACCCTTTACCTTATCGTTATTGGTTAACAGTCAATTCAATTTCAGTTATTTAAGGGAATCAGTTGACACATTCAGTGGATTTATCTCAGGAATAGGAAAACCAATCTCAGTCCTATTTACAGTTTAAGGAAAATGAAATCTACAAGGACTGTTACTCAAATAGACCACCTGTTGACTGATACAAGAATACCTATCATCAAAAGCCCCAAACTTGAGCCACACTCCAAATACTGACCCATTTGTGAAAATAGGACTGAACCTGTGTGGCATGGACTGATGCATGGTAGGTAGGTGACTAGACACTTGATGTTAGGGACTGATACTCAAGTATTTAGTCAAGTGACCTCAGGAACTGAACTCATATTCAATAGGAGACTGAACTAACCAATAAGCAATTTGGGGGCTGAATAATTAATTCAAAACTGATTTAAGGACAGGCTGGACATCTAAGTTGATAACTAATGTCGATGTGCAAGGGTGGAATGAACTAAAAAGGTAATCCTTCAACCAAACAATACCTAATCTATATGTCAGTCATGAGACTGAACAACTGAATACAAGACAAATAATAGGACTGGAACTAAATAAATGCCTGGACTGATATGAAGAGATAATATGGACTGCAATATATATATATATATATATATATATATATATATATATATATATATATATATATATATATATATATATATATATATATATATATATATATATATAAAATATGAGGAAACAATGCACAAACTGTTCTCAGATTGACACGTATATATATGTGTGTGTGTCATGTGTGTGGTGTGCTAACAGTGTGTGTGTACAATAGGGTGTGTGTATATAGGGTAAAGTGTGCCATGTGTGTGTACATAACATGGGCTAGGTGTCTCAATGTGTGTGTGTACATAGGAATCAATAGTGTGAGTGAATTAGCTATTCTCTGTTTTGAGTGTAATGTGAGTGAGCTATAAGAGAAACAGTATACACAAACAGTGTATCAATCTCAGGAAAATCAGTAGATAGCAGTAGTGTGTGTTTATATTCTCAGGTTACACTTATGTGTGTGTGTAGATAGGTGTAAACAGTGCATAATTTCTCGAGAAAATTCAGTGTAATGTGTGTGTGCCAATATGTGAAAATAGTGTATAAAAACTGTTCTCAGTTTTGACAGTCAATGGCATACGAAAACCCAAAAATCCCCAATCAATGTGAACCCTAACATGCACATTAATTCTCAGAGAAGATATGGGATTAATCATAATGGTTTAATCATTCAAAATCAGTTTAAACAAATGTTAATCTCAGAAAATTAATATATAGTGAACTACGTATCAGAAAATTGGGGATAAACCAAATTCGAAATCCAAATTCAATTAATAGCAAAATCTAATGGTTGGTAATGATATGTGTATGTGTCATAGAGTCACACGTGTCAAGTGTCCACCAAAACAGGACACAATCGTGTCCAAATTATTTTTTAACACACACGAACACAAATGACACAGTGCAGTCTCGTGCACGTGTTCACGCGTGGTTGGTAATGATATATGTGTGTGTGTGTGTGTGTGTGTGTGTGTGTGTCCGTGTCTGTGTGTGTGTGTGCGTGTGTGTCCGTGTCCGTGTGTGTCCGTGTGCGTGTGTGTGTGTCCGTAGGAGAGGAGGAGGAGGAAGGAGAGGAGTTAGGTTAGGGTTTACCTGAGGAAGAGGAGGAGGAGGTCGGATTGGGGGAGGAGGAGCTCGAGGAGGAGGATCTCGAGGAGGAGGAGCTCGCCGGAGGGGGAGGGAGTCGCCGGGGGGGAGGGGGTCGCCGGGGGGGGGGGGCATTGACAGAGGGGGAGGGAGTCGCCGGGGGGGTGGGGGGTGGGGGGGGAAATGAAATTTTTGGGTTTTCGAGTGAGAATGAGGGGGAAAGAAGGCAGCGACGTGCCCTAAGTAAAATAACTTAGCGACATCACGTTTTGACGTCGCTAACCGTCGCAAACTTGGCGACATATACATAAAATATGTCGCTGAACGTCGCTATTCGGCGACGTAGTACACTCCTGTCGCAGAACGTCGCTAGACAGCGACGTTTTGCGACGTGTTTAAAACGACGTCGCCACTGGCGACATAATTTCTTGCCGTCGCTACATTACGTCGCTATTTGATGATATTTTAGTAGTGTCTGTTGCAAATATATATCTAGTCAGCAGAACCCAGCACGTTTTGGTTATCCTTGTCACCAGAGTGGCATGGTATGTGTATCGACATTCGTAAACCTAACTTAGCTTTGTGAAATGATTATAAGTTATTTTAAGAAGTTGGTATTAACTGGTACTTTAAATGCTGTTACTTGAAGATTCTTCTGCTAAATCGCAGACAAAGGAAGCCGTCAGAAACACGATGGGAAGGTAATTTATGTATATAAATTACTTTCAAATATTTCTGTGTCTTGTACTAATTATTTATTTTTTTAGAACATAAGTGATTAGAATCGTGTTGCAAGGGATCAACAAGCTATCTTAGAACAGGAAGAAAAAAAAGAAAAAGAAAAAAAAAGAAGAAAGGAATAAGCGGTTTAGAAAAATTAAGCCGGAGAAGTGTACACTTCGAAGGTAATTTATGTATATAAATTAGTTCTAAATATTTCTGTGTTTGTACTCATTATTTGTTTTTTCTTTAGACAATGCTTGATGTTTAAGAAACAGGAGGAAGGAGAGCAGGATAGCAGCTGGTAGCAGTGTCTGATACAGGAGCACAATCTTTAAATTGGCATCCAATTTTCCCTGTATATTAAAATCTGGACTGTTTTTTTTATAGTTTTTTTAGTGTTTAATTATTTTTTATTCTTTATTGTATGCACATTTATATTTTTTATTAATAAAAAAAAGTTTTAACTCAGCCTCTGCATTGCATTGGTGATATGCCAATGTGAAGCATTGCCGGTCCCCAGCCCGCAAATGAGGAGGGAAACTCTCTTTGATTTCTTTCTCCCAGGGACTCAGTGACTCCACCGCAGAGTTGAAGTTGATGGATATGAATAATACAGTGGCGTTGAATACCAATCTGCTGGATGCTCAGAGAAATATGAAGTTGTTGAGTAAGGATACTGTTTTGTGTAAAAAAAACAACAGGCCATAATTTTCTGTGTTGCATTAGGAGTATACAGTGTTGAACTAATAATCAACAATGTCGTAAGGCTGTAATGTTTTTTTTTTTTGACAATATCGCCATTTGTAAGTTATGCTTGATCATAAAGATTATTATACTGATATTGCAGGAGGAATCTAGAGCAATCTGGTGAGGATGAATCTCTTTTCTTAGAAGGGGATATTGGCGGTGGATTAATTCTCCAGCGTCATATATCCATTCCTAAAGATGGTAGCCAAGTTCTTTTTAGACAATGCTTGATGTTTAAGAAACAGGAGGAAGGAGAGCAGGATAGCAGCTGGTAGCAGTGTCTGATACAGGAGCACAATCTTTAAATTGACATCCAATTTTCCCTGTATATTAAACTCTGGACTGTTTTTTTTTTATAGTTTTTTTAGTGTTTAATTATTTTTTATTCTTTATTGTATGCACATTTATATTTTTTATTAATAAAAAAAAGTTTTAACTCAGCCTCTGCATTGCATTGGTGATATGGCAATGTGAAGCATTGCCGGTCCCCAGCCCGCAAATGAGGAGGGAAACTCTCTTTGATTTCTTTCTCCCAGGGACTCAGTGGCTCCAAGTTGAAGTTGATGGATATGAATAATACAGTGGCGTTGAATACCAATCTGCTGGATGCTCAGAGAAATATGAAGTTGTTGAGTAAGGATACTGTTTTGTGTAAAAAAAAAAAACAGGCCATAATTTTCTGTGTTGCATTAGGAGTATACAGTGTTGAACTAATAATCAACAATGTTGCAAGGCTGTAATGTTTTTTTTTTTTTTTTGACAATATCGCCATTTGTAAGTTATGCTTGATCATAAAGATTATTATACTGATATTGCAGGAGGAATCTAGAGCAATCTGGTGAGGATGAATCTCTTTTCTTAGAAGGGGATATTGGCGGTGGATTAATTCTCCAGCGTCATATATCCATTCCTAAAGATGCTAGCCAAGTTCTTCGCATTGATTCTAGTATCATAGCACGCAGCGTTGGAGCTGGCTCTGGTGGATTTTCAAGGTCGGTAATGTCATCAAATTTATACTATTTACAAAGAGTTAAACGATCTTATGGTTGTGACCAATTGAAGAGTAATAGCGTTAAAGGTTTAAAGCATCTTATATCAT
This sequence comes from Iris pallida, assembly GCA_029216955.1. Lineage (NCBI taxonomy): Eukaryota > Viridiplantae > Streptophyta > Magnoliopsida > Asparagales > Iridaceae > Iris > Iris pallida. Next base: position 32,577,890 of record JANAVB010005597.1, on the reverse strand, counting down.
TTTCTCAGCAAGTTTATTTTGTTTGTGCATTGTTCTTCAACTATAGACCATAGTTTGCAGTATCGGTCAATACCGATCCAATACGGCCGATACCGATATGGTTTGGCATGTCCCGATACGAGCGATATTGATACTAACCGATACCAACATTGGCGATCTCTTTTCCAGCCAATTCGGCAAAAAAAAAAAATGAACGTAGAGACCAATCAATAAGGGTGGAAAAGCATGTAAAAGAAGAAAATTTATCTGTCACAGGTAAAACAATCGGCAAGGGTGACTACTATTTCATTCAATTTTAAAACTACTAAAAAACAACACAGGAAATACATAAAAGTATACCTAAATATATAAAATATTTTTCTAAAATTTTAATAATGATTTTCTTTCCGCTACCAAACTATCCGATACTCCTATTCGAAATCACCTATACTGCCGATACCATCGATCCGATACTCATAGGAAGGATGCGATACCGATTTCGATATATAGACTACAGAAGACACATGATCTTGTCGGAAAAGTCTGATTTTCCCCTCCACATTTAGACCCAAAAAATTTGTCAGATAATGTTTAATTGTCAATGCTTTGATTTTGAAGGTTGGTCTGTTTATGGGTGCACCCAATGTTCACCCTCCTTAATCCAACTGAAGTCTTGTTTACTGTGCCATGATACTAACTGACATATCAAGATGTTCTTTCTTTAAAATGTTAGTTCTAATTATCTTTCTCTCCTTGTTCTAATGATTAGGTGAATGGATGCTGATTGATAAATGCGCTGGTCTCAGTTTGATTAATTGTTTCGACACGAGCCAGGTAAACAAATGTTTGGTTCACTGGAGAACAGTAACAGTTAACTTGGAGTTGTGGTCCGAAGAGAGACCAGTTTCTAAAGAAAGCCCTCTCAGAATTTGTCATGAATATGAAGTGAAAAGATTCTAAATCACTTCCTTGAGGCAAGAAGCAAATGCCATATGATTATGCACTTCCAGATTAACTATCTTAAGGAGAACAACTGCTTGTATTATTACAATTTAGTATATTATCAAGAAATAAAAACTTGGAAGAACAATCCACATGCATCATTTGTAATAAGTTTTAACTATTGTCATTAATGAAAGCTTAATGTTTTAGTTATGAATTGTATACATAGATGTGACAGTCCAATAGATGTGATAGTCCAGGTGTGACGGCATATTACCCGATATTTGTGGCTTGCGTCGTCTGCCTAGTGACCTGTCGAGCATTTTCAGGGTAGATTTTGAGTTAATATTTTGGTTGAGGTTTACTAAATGAAGGTAAATCTGAGTTTTGATGAATTATCAAATAGGGAGCAAGTACAATCTGCTTAACTCATATATGACTGGAGTTTGTTGGACTAAGCTGCTTGTGTAAGCAACTATGAAATCCCAGCACGAACTGATCAATCTCTAAATGTAGAAACTGAGAGTTTATTAGGAAGACTATAAAAGCCAAGCTATTCAAATCGTTGGTATGTATACTGTTCTGTCCTTTTCCCTTTTGAGTTTTGAACCTTTTCTTCTTTATTTTTTCTTAAGTGTGACAATAACATGAAAATATGTCTCTTCTTGATATGTTGTTTGAATATACTGCAGGTATATTGCTTGGATCTTTGTAGCAGCTCTATATCATCTTCCAAGTTTTCAGTCCATGGGAGTTGATTTGAGGACTTCAAAGGTATGTATGCTTGAGACTTCCAATTTCTCTCTCATTTAATAAAAAAATTCGACCATGTTCTATAATATGATCTTCCAGTTTTTCACATGGGGGCTCCCCAATATGGCCTATGTTGCTCTAGTCCATGTAGGATATTATGGGAAGAAGCTGGAGAGCTCATTCAAACCCTACTGGAGAATGAGGATCGCTCTAAGATGGCTTACTTGTTCTACTACCGAATGGTGCTTCACAACATGAAGGACGTGTTCGAAGAAGGGCTCCTGATACTTTTGTAATATATTTTTTGAACCGTTCTCATTAAGTTTAAGTATTTTGACTTTCCTCGAAAAATACTTCTGCACAACCTAGAGTTTAATTTAATATATATTCCAATGGAAAGATTTTTTGTCACATAATGGATGACTGGATAGTTGTTACACAAGCTACATATCACTACACCAAAACAAGCATTTCGTAACCCTTTTTTTTTCAATTCGTAACAGTTAATACCGTTACATGTTAGTAGCGGTTATTACTGTGACATTTGTCAAATAATCGTTACTAAATAATACTTTTCTACTTTTATATTTATTTTATTTTTTGTAACATTAATAACTGTGAGAAGACAAAAAAAATAGTGTTACAAAAAGTTCACCTTTCCCTCCTAATTTTCACCAGAAAGTTGTGATCTACCACAAAAAGTGTTATTTCCTCCCATATTCTCGATCATCCCCTTCTTCCTCATCTTCTTCCTCTTCCTCCTTCCTCTCTCCTCCTAAAACGCTTCCTCCTCCTACAACCCTTCCCCAATTCCAAATTAAACCGTAATCACCAAATCATACAAACCCTTCCTCGGTATACAAATCTCCATTTTCTCCTTCATCATCACCACCATCGATCCCTACGAAACCCTAGAAGCACTGCCAATTGGCCCATAGAGAAGCTGAAGAGCTTCGACCGGAAGCGCTCCTTATGGAGTCCCAAGGAGGCTGGAACCAGTTCAAGGAGTTTTTCGATATCGTCATGTCCATCGGCGAGTCCCTCCGCCACCGTATCTCCAGCCCCGACGTTTCCCGTTCAAAAATGAATGAGTTCTTCATCCGCCTCATCTACGTCGAGATTCTCGGCCACGATGCCTCCTTATGGGACATCCATGCCATCAAGATGGATCACGATAACTCCCTCCGCCTCAAGCGGATGGGGTACCTGGCCGTCACGATGTTTTTCAACGAGGACCACGACATCATCATCCTGATCGTCAATACCATCCATAAGGATCTGAGGTCTGGCCGATGATCGTTCTTATAGTTTTTCTCTAGGATGCACTCACCAATAGTGGAAAGGAAACTCCGTTACAGGTATAAGCCTCTGAAAGTTGGCTACTTTCAATGATTCAAAGATGGGTCCTTTATTGGTTTTGGGGAGTTTGGGATTGAGTGATCTGTGTGTTTTGATTGTTCTTGCAGTAGAGGATAATGAGAGATAGGGTCAGGATATTGTCCAAGGGAGGTGAGGGTGGAAATGGATGCTGGAGCTATCGGCTTGGACGAAACGACTGCTTCGGGAAACTGGATGGTTGTTGGGAATGAAGCACGGAAACCGTTCCCCCAAACCAGAAAGTCCTGCGAGAGAACAGAGCAAAAGCACACAAACCAAAAACGCCAAATACAATCGCAGACACAAAGATTTTTGACGTGGAAAATCCTTGCGGGAAAAACCACGGGACGATCGGAGTCCAACCCTGAAGAACCTCCACTAATGGAATAAAGAGAATACACCCTCTACAAGCTCCTCCCGATCCAACACGGATCACCACAACTCACTTGAAAGAGAAATTTTTTGATTGCGGACTCCGAAGAACAAAAGATGCCGAAAAATTATTCGAAGCAATCTCTCCTTCACAATAGTCCTTAATCCTCTCTCTCTCTCAAAGATTGTAAGCACTCTTGTTTTGAGATGAGTTTACAACTAGCATGCATCACCCTTTTATAAGCCCTTGGTAATCCATACATGGAAGGCCAATATATATGGAAACTTCCAATATGCATCAATCATATATTTTATGGAAATCCAATCATAATTGGCTTGCCATAATTGGAAACCCAATTATATGGAAAGCTACTATATGAAGGTCCAATCATAAATATATGATCAAAGTAAATATGAAAATCCAATCATATATTTCCTTACCATATATGTACCAAAATAAAATCTATGCACTCCCCGAGCTTCTCCGACACACGGATGGCGCTCGTCGCTCTCCGGGGTATTCTCCACATAGGTTGGAAACCCCACCCACTCTGTGAAACCCAGTTTTGTAAAGTAATTATTATTAATATTATCATTATTATTATTAGTATTATTAGAGTTAATTTGTGAGATTTAAAAATTAATTTCAAAATTAATTCAGGATTTTTGATTTGCGGACCAGACTCGAGCCCGGACCCGATTCCCGGACCCAGACCCAGTCCAAATCCTATTCTTGAAATCTGATGCATTTAAAAAAAAATCCTTTTGGATCTGGTCCAAGTGGACCAGATCTCTTCCCTTCCCACGTACCCCATTCTCCCACTCCCTATTTTTCTCCCCAGCATCTCACGTTCACCCACACACAACCCCTCCAACTCCTCCTCCTTTCACTCCCACCTCTCCTTATAACCCACCTGGAGCAAGGAACCCCATTCCTCAATCCCCCTTTCTCCCTCTCACTCACAAATTTTCCTTCCCCAAACCCTCTTTCACTCAACTCCTCCAGCACCCTCTCCCGAGTTTCCCCCGGCCCGCACCCCGACGCCCCGCCGAGCTCCCGTCGGCCCGACCCCAGCGGCGCCCCCTGAGGCCCGCGACCCCGTCCCCGCGCGGACCCGACGCCGGCGCCCCGACCCTCCGGCCTTCCGTCGGCCTCCTCCAGCCCTCGCCGCGCCCCGACGACCTTCCCGCCCCGACCGCCGAGCGCCAGCGCCCCGACCCCGAGCTCCCGCTGCCGGTCCAGCGCCCCGCGCGCTGTTCTCCCCGATCCAGCCGACCCGACGCGTCTCCCGCAGCCCCGACGCTCCACTGCCGCGATCCAGCGCTGACCCCGAGGTTGTCCGCTGTTCTGGACAGCTCCTGTCCAGCACTCTTCGCTGGATTTCGAGTCCGAGCTGTGGATTTGCGCGTCCCGAGTCCGAGGCAACCCTTCGGATTCTGCCTTTTTGGGTAATTCCTGGTTAATCACAGTAGTTCGTCCCTCCCCGTGTCGATGATGAGTTGGTCCACGAATTTCCTTTGGGAAATTCGATTTTGGGTGAACGTCGTTCCCGGGTTTTTCCGAGAAACGTCGGAAAGCTTCTGTTTGTTGGTTTTCTTTATTTTTCGAAACTTTTCGGAAATGATTTTCTAAATATTTTAGTTTTGGATTCTCCCGATATTGTGCTGTGATGTTTTGTTTTAATTTCGGACTCCCGAATTTGTTTCGGGTCGTTCCGAATTTATATGTGGAATGTTTGTGGTTAGTTTTATATATATATTTTGGGATTCCCTGGTCTGGGATTTGCAGGAAAAATATTGGCATATTTTCCAGTTTTAGGTTGACCAAAATAGAGGAAATGCTGCCGGATTTTTCCGTAAATTTAATTATATTTTTAAAAAAAATGATTTTAAAATGGATTTCGGAAATATATTAAATATTTTGGATTTTGGGCGACGACCGTATCGGTCAATGGGCCCTGGCTAAGTGCAAACGAAACCGGCCTCGCTCGGACGTTGAGGCATTAGCCTAGTTGACGATTGGACCATATCTGAGACTCATTATTATTTAATTTTATTATTTATTTTATTCATATTTAAATTATAGGAAGTTTAGAACTAACGACCATTTTGTCTTATTTCAATTTATGTAAATAAATTGTAACGAGCATAAGTCCAGCTGGTTGTTGGCTCTGTGACTTGTAAGTTGGTAGCGTAGGATTTTCTGTTGTTTGCTAGTTTTGCGAGTTTTTGTAGTGTACGCGTAAATCGAAATATATAATTATTTTCATATAAAAATTAATAAAGTTTTATCACATAAAATTTACAAGTTTTAATATTAAAACAACGATCATGTATTTCTCATTAAAATAAAAAATTTAGTTTTATATGTATAAATACGAAAATACAAAGTTTTAATCAAATTAATTTGATAACTACGAGATTTTCCAAAATACAAGTTTAAACGATCTTGCCCTCGTTATTAATTCAACGCACCAATAATCGCGTTTTTGTTCGTGTTTTGTTAATAAAGAATTAAAATTGATTATGACACAATTATAGATTTCAACTAGCGTAGTTAGATTGGTAACCCTGGAGTCTGAGTCAATTTCTCGAATGTAGGAATTCGAGGACGATCCTAAATTTCCATCTCGAAGTCTCCAACTTTCCAGTCCAGTTCATTTGAGGCAAGTACATTTTGTGTTAGTTTACATTTATTTAGTAATCGTTTTAATGCAAGTTTAAACCACGATGCAACACGGAACTCTCTCTGAGAGCACTGACTGTAACTACTGTAACTGTTTGGGGACTGGGGGAGTAGTGTAATGATTATGACCACATCCAAAACAATAACTTAGGCCAGTATTAGCTTACCCCTCTTACACACGGGTGTTTTCCATAAAGAAATTCTCTTTATTTGTTGTGTTTCTGGGAAAATTACAACTGTAGGAATCCGATCTAGAAGACGATCGCTTTATCCCTTGGACTATGCGAAGAAGAAAAGCTCTCAAAATTTTGACAGTAGATATCAATGTATCTGTACAATGAATGAGAAAAAGAACTCTATTTATAGAGTCAAAACAGTAACTGAAAAGATAACTACCTCACCACTGGTGCACTTGAAAAGTCACGCAGACTCTAAATACACGCAGGGTTAATGAGTAGTTACTGGACGTGGCCCATAACTGTTGGACACATGGCATCAGTGCATGGGTCGTGTGCAAGTTACTGGGCACGCGAGAGAGAGATCGGTGGCATGGCTGCCACGTACTCCAGTTGAAATGAAATCCACGCTGACTTGCTGAAGGCAAAAATCCACGCAGATTCGTTGACGCAGACTCGTTGAAGGCAAAATCCACGCAAGCTTTGAAGAAGAATACTTCAGAATTCACGCAGGCTTTGAGAAGAATAACTCAAAAGTCACGCAATGTTTTGAGGAAGGAGAAGATTCAGAATCCACGCAAACCGCCAGCTGTCTTGATTTGGCACGCTTCGTCTGACACAAAATCTCTGACATTGATTATATTGTCAGCCGCATTAAATAAAGATAAGACCCAAAGTCACGCCAACTTGGTGAAGAGTGAGTCTTGCTAAGGAAGATTGCAAAAGACGGCTGTGATCTCTCGAGTTCTGTGCATACGTGGCATACGAGGAGACGTTTCTCGACTGTTGTGTTGTCAGTCATTATGATTCTGACGTATGGCTGAGCTGTCTCTGCGTGACTTCTAAAGGAAATGGCCAGGCAGAACTTAGCGTATCTTTTGTGCTGCTTCTTGGATCACTCTGCGTGACTTGTTCTGATCAACTCAGCGTGACTTCATTTTTGAGGCCTACAAAACCCCCTTCAAAGTTTTTGAAAAATGATAAAATATTTTCGAAATACTTTGAAATAGAGATGATGAAATGAGTTAAAGTCACGCTGAGATGACTCCAAAATTTTTTCGGAAGTCGAAAAGACTTTGAAGTTCTTTGAAAATATCAAATGAACTTATTAAATGTCATAATGACTCTTCGTTCTCCGAGACTGATTGCGTCCAATTTATGGTGGAATATGAACTGTCGACGAGATCTGTTATATAAACAGGAAGAGATTCTCAGTTTTGACATTCATCTCTCGAAAATATGACCCCAAAGGAAGCAGCCGAAGAGGAAGCACGCAAGTTGGACTTTTGTTCCCATGGTGACCCCACTTTTGGGGGCAAAGAACCCAAACCTGTCGTCATCGAGCTCAAGGACGACTCCACGCAGTTAGCCAAGAATCTCTTGAGCTACTTTGGATTGGATGGCTCGTCTTCTTCTGATGGGCGGAGCCTTATGGAGAAGCGTGAAATGCTCGAGACTCTGTTGCATCGCCTGGGAGTTAAGAGCGTAGAGGAGTTAGGCATCAAACTTAGCCGCTCTGGAAAATAGAGCGTAACTTTCTACGCTTTTGTTGCACTTTTCTGTTTTGTCTTTTTGTAAGGCCATCAGTGCCTGTTTAAAGAATGAAGTACAACTTTTGTGTTTGATCTGCGTGCCTTTTAATGAAGAATATTAATTAGCACATTTTGACTGTTTCCAATGTTGCACTGTCTCCCGAAGTACACGTGACACTCATTCCACAATTTACGAGCGCTATTTATGCGGATCTTTTCCAAGAATAGACCTGCACTTGACCTTTTAAATAGATGGATGAACTCCACGCAAACTCATCTTCCCATTCTTCTTCCTCTCTTCTGAGAATAAATTTTTCGTGAGAAAAAAATAGGAAAGCCATGTTGTCTGATGTTCGACTTCTGCGCAATGTATCAAACATGAGTCTGTCAATCATTAGCAGCAAATTTGAAGGTAAGTCAGTGTAATACGTGTATTTATTTTTGCTGTTGAAGATAGGCTTTCTGTTTCTTGTTTCTAATTTGAACAATACACGCCTGTTTCTGTTTGATAAATGCATACTGAATGATTTCTGTTGATCTTTCTGCAGAAACTTGGCTGAAAATTTTCTTCAGAACTGGCATTGGGGATGTGGATGCTGTGGAGAATATCCTGCTGACATCTACATCAGGGAGCTCATACGCTTTTGACGCGTAAATCAGACAACTCAGAACTCTTCGTGAGATAGAAGGGTCTTCCTTAGATGGTAGGAAGAGCCTTTATACACGAGAGTTGGATGGTGGAGTTAACTCTACTACCGAGAGATTGGGTAGTAGAGTTCCTCTGACGGCAGAACTAGGAATCGTATCCCAAGGTTGGATACATTCCTACCTGCTTGAGGTGCCGCCGTTCCTCCACGAGCTGTATTGGCAGCAACACGCCGTCGGGCTGCCATACTCTGTGGTTCTCCTCTCGTCTGAGAGAGAAGACCAGAGTTTGATTCCTGCTGATCTGGTCGTGACTGAGACCCAGACAGTCAGGAATTGCCACCAACAACGAACCTGACGGAGAAGGTCCGACGGAGAAGATCCAAAGAAGAAGATAGATCTCTATTAGGTTATCGTTGTGGTGTAGAATGAAAATCCAAGATTTATAATAGATTTCCATTATGATTTGTAAGAAAGTCTAAGAAAATGTAATAGACTTTTTGTGGTGAAATGGGAATGGAAATGACAATTCTTCTATGCTCAATGATTTGTATTTGTGGATGAATTGTGGACATGATAGATAATAAAATCATCTTTTCTGTTTTAGAGTATATGATATTATCAGAGGTATTATGGACATGATAATATATAGGAACTCGAAAGAAAATAGATTGATTTCTATGCAGAGGTCAAAACATGACAAATGAGTAAGTAGATTCGGAATTGATTCAGAGGTTATGAAAACGTGATCAATAACGAATCCCCACTTAATGAACTGATAGAAGATTATGAACGGACGAACCGTTAGGAAATGAAGAACAGATGAACTGTCAAGTGAATGTAATAAATGAACGGACGAACCGTCAAGTATTAATGAACATGTGAAACGTCGGATGAATGTGAGAAATGAATGGATGAACTGAATATCGGGAAAGAATACGTCCCTTCGATCCTTGTAACCATATGCCTATAAATAGAGCATATATTTGAATAGAAGGATCGCATTTTATCCACAATGTCTTCTGAAGAGAATATAAAGAAGGCTGAAGTCGCCCCCGAAGCTACTGAAGGTGTTAAAGAACATCCACCTCCGCAGAAGAAGGAAATGGGCGAAAGCTCGTCTACTCCCAAGCCGCCGAAAGATATCCTGGACTTCCTGGTCGAACCAGGAGAAACCGAAGAAGAAGAAGCAATGAGGCTGGCTGCCTGTCAATTCTTGGTGCGATCAGGAAAAGATGTACTCAATTCTTTTGCTGATTATGTATGTGGTCCTCGTCCCAAATATGAAAGGGATTACAGTGATCTTCCATGATGATGTACTCTTTTTCTTGAAGAATTTGTCTCAAATAAACTCCGTTTAAGGAAACTTTGTTTACGATATATCCTTCCCACTTTATATTTTTGCCTTTATTCATTGATCTTTTGACTCAGAAACCAGAAAGACTAAATATCATTTTCATAAATATGATATTTGAGATAGAAAATTCAGAGGTAATATGGACATGATTTTCTGGATATCAAATTTGTTAAGAAAACGATACAAAGTAGAATACCTATCTCCACTGGGGATAATAGATATCAGAATGATTCTTCGGAAAGAACAATGAAACAGCTGGAGAATGATGGGAGGACAATCTTGATAGAAATATTAAACGTAGTACTTCTTCAAGAATTTGCCGTTGATGGGCATCATAGTGGCTTTACCATCTAGAGTAGTGAGTTGATAAGCCCCATTAGAAAAGATCTTATTGACAATGAATGGACCTTCCCATTTTGCATCAAACTTGCCCTTACTCATGTGTGTCATAGTCATCGGGCGTCTGACAGTAAGCACAAGTTCTCCTTTCTGAAATGTTCGAATTCTGACTTTCTTGTTAAAAGCCCTTGAAATTCTAGCTTGATAGAATTCAATATTCTGTTGAGCAGATAACCGCTTTTCATCCAGAGCCTCCAATTCTTGAAGTCGAAGACGATCATTATTTTCAGCAGTGAGTTCATTAGCGATTGCTATCCTTAAAGAAGGAATTTGAATCTCTAATGGGAGAACAGCCTCAGATCCGTACACCAGAGAGAAAGGTGTACACTTAGTAGCATTACGGACTGTAGTGCGATAAGCCCACAAGCATTCCCCGAGCTTGTCACTCTAATTACGTTTGTTAGTGGAGACAAACTTCTTTAGGAGTTTGATGATAGTCTTGTTGAAAGCTTCTGCCAATCCGTTAGCTGCTGGATTATATGCGGTAGAAGCCACATTATTGATCCGGTGATCGTCACAGAATCGAGTAAATTTCTGGCTGACGAACTGTGGTCCGTTATCATGAACAATGCGTCGAGGAACACCAAATCTGTAGATGACGTGGTGCTTAATAAAGCTGATGACATTAGACGTCTTAACTTCAGATAAAGGAATGGCTTTGGCCTATTTGGAGAAGTAATCGGTTATTGCGAGAATGAACCGATGACCTTTAGATGACGGTGGATTGATCGGGCCGACAATGTCCATGCCCCAAGCTTCGAAGGGCCATGATGCTGCCGTCGGATGTAGAAATTCCGAAGGTTGATGTATAAAATCTGCATGGATTTGGCAAGCTTTGTATTTCCTTGCATATTCAATGGCATCTGATACCATAGTTGGCCAATAATAACCCATCCGTCGAATACGGTCTTGAAGTTTTAGCCCAGGTTGATGCGCTCCACAAATTCCATCATGTGCTTCACGAATAACTTGTTGGGCTTCATCACCGGCAATGCACCGAAGGAGTAAACCATCATAAGCTCGATGATATAAGGTCTTTGTTGTATGATTGAAATAGAATCTGAGTGATCGTCGTCTGATAGATGCTGCCTCACTCGGATCATCCGGAAGAATATCATATAATACGAGATCTAAGAAAGGAAGTCTCCAATCTTTATCCGTATTCTGATTCTCAGTCGAGTTACTGAAGATGAATTCTATGCTGGAATCGGATGAAGATGACATCGATTTACGACTGAATCCAAATCCTCTTGTTGTGTTGACGTCATGAGATGTTGATTCTTCAATGTCAACTGGAAGTCCTAGAGTCAGGTTATTTTAAGATGAAATAACTCTCGATTACGAACAACAATCATTTGTTGCCGTCTGATTGGGATAGCCAGCACCGCTGCAAGATTAGCAAGGGCATCAGCTTCTGTGTTATATGCTCGAAGCGGAACTCCCATTGATTATCTAATCTTTGGGCCCACTGTTCTGATTCAGGTGAGATTTCAAACTCTTCTTCGTCTTCATCACTTTCTTCAGAATGGTCAATAGAAACCATATTGGAAGACAGAAGGTTGCAATAGAAGTCACCGATATTCGTATCGGAATCCCAAGAAGTAGTACTAGAAGAATCAGATCTCTTATCTTCGTCAGACTCAGGATCTTCATGGAAAATATTGATGAAAGGAGTAGGAGCAGTATAACCCAATTCGCATTTCGTCCTTCCATATTTCAAAGGAGGAATCCGGACAGGTATTTTTCTTCCTTTTCCATTATTGAGGCCAGTCCTGAAGTCATAGCCCATATTTTTGATGATGTCTCTAGATTGCTGACTATAACGACGTAGTTGTAATCTTCCAGTATCATCATTTTTGTCATCATCTTCAAGATCAGAAGGATTTTGAGGCCCTTTGTAGAAGAATATTGGAATGTCTCCTGGCTTTCTGCTGGGAACTAGAAAGTATGAAGATTGTACAGGTTCTAGAGATACATCTGTATGAACAGTCTGTACAACTCCTATGGTTATTGTGTTCAAGTCATCTAACAGATGTAAATAACTATGAACATAATTACACACATCAACGTACTGCAAAGGTGGAGACTTTTCATTAAATGTAAAAGCAGCAATATTTACATTGGGAGAAGGCTGAGCCTTAGAGATTTTAGCCAAGTCAATGACTAAAGGGGGAGAAGAAGAAGAAGCTTTGTTTCGATTAAGATCGATAACAAATGGCTCAGAAGAGGTGAGCTCCCTTGAAGTTTGAGTAGGAAGAGTAGTCCGCCCTCCAACTGAAATTAGCAGAGTATCTTGTGAAGGTACAGGAACTGTAGTATGCCCACTGACAGGAATGATCAGTGTATTTTGAGTCGATGACTGAGGTAACGGAGAGATCCGTCCACTCACTGGAATGATGAAAGAATCTTCTCCAGAGGGTTTAGGAGATTGTTGCTGAGTAGTTCGACTTTTAACAGGGATTATTAAAGTCTCACTTTGTGCATCTTCTTTCTCCATAGCTTGTATGATCCTTGTATACTCTTCTTTGTACATTCGGGAATCATTGAAATAAGCTTCAACCCCATGGAAGGGATTTATATCAGCAACTTCTTTTTGTACTCTTCCATTGCTATCAATGTATTTAAAATATTGATGAAGAGTAGAGGGCACCACATTATTTTCATGAAGAAAGGGTCTCCCCAGAAGAAGATTATAGGATCCCGCGATCTCGATCACATAGAAAGTGACTTTAGATCTGAAATCGCCTATCTGAAGCTTCAGATGAATCTTTCCCAAAGGCTCACTTCGGCTTTGATTGAATCCCAAGATAGTAGTAACCGTCTTGGAGAGCTTGTGAAGAGGGATTTTTAGTTCATCCAACAAACTCTTTGGCATTATGCTTATAGCAGACCCTGGGTCAATGAGGATACGATCTATCTTCATCGTATCAATATAACCAGTGTAGTAGAGAGGTCGGTCATGTCGATTATCCTCCAGTAACATGTCGTCTTGTGTAAAGGTGATATTTGGGATAATCTCCAGTACACTGTTGCAATGTAAGCAAGTGGCAGGTTCCGCATCCGGCTTCTTCAATTGTGCAAGACAAGAGTCAGCTTGTAGAAGTGCTTCACTTAACGTCTCCCGAGTTTCTTTAGAAAGACGTAGAAGTTCAAAAAGGGACATTCTAGCTGGAGTATTAGCAAGTTGAGCCAAAATGTCGAAGTTGTAAGGCTTCTGAAGTCCAAGAGGAGAAGACTTCTTGATTGGCTTATCAAACCGAGCCTGTTGTTTGCCTTTCTCCAGAGCCGTAGGCTTGGGAGGAACAGGTTCAGTGGATGATTCTTCTTCAGGAGGAACATTAGGAGCATCTTTAGCATCTGAAGGGATATCAGTAGGATCTTCAGGATTTTTAGAATAATCCTTTAGGTAAGGTTTCCCCGTTCGAGTAGCACTAACAAGTGCTTCTTCTTTGTCTTTTGGCTCTGTGTCAGAGGTAGACCCAAGAGAAGTCATATGACATGACTTGATCTTTCCAGCCTTCTTGGATTTTTGAGAAGAAATCTTTTGAGGATAAGGCGATTCAAAATCTGCCACTAGATCAGGATGGATCCACATGATTTTCCCTGTTTCCAAAGTGATTGGCACTAATCCTTCAGACTGTGGAGGAGGAAGATTCACTATGTCAAGAGTTGCCTTGGGAATAGGAACAATCCCACTTTCAAGGAGTTGAGGAGGAAAATCTCCAAATTGCATAGAGACGACGTTGGAGGTGACGGTCTTCTCTTTTGGAGTAAGAGAGAGAGCTCCAGATTTAATCATTTCTTGAATCTTTTCTTTCAGTACATAACATGTACGAATTGTATGACCCAGCATTCTGTGATATGGACAGTATTTAGGATGATCTGTCTTACCAGCTTCATCAGGTTTTTTGATCTCTGGTAATTGTATTTTATTACCTTTCAGCAGACATTCAAAGATATCAAGGACATCGTCGTCATCAAAAGAATATTCTTCTCTGGGGCGAGGTGTTCTTGATTGTTGAGTTGTAGAGACAGGAGTTTGAACATTTGATGCATCTTTGCTCTGAAGATTAACTTCAAGAGTTTCTTTTCCTTTGCGAGCATTATTTTTATTGTTAGCACCTTGTCCTGTTTCTTTAGGAGTCATCTGCACTCCTAAACCTTTGAAGGTTTCAGCACTGATTTCAGCAGCTTTGGCATTGACTATGAAGGAAGGCCAATCTTGAAATTGAGTGGATCTTGTCCACATACTGATGATTGGCAACAAGTTTGATTTGCACGTGTCAATGGTGACAGCATCAGGAGTTCCAAGAGGCATCTTCAGAGCTTCTCTTCGAAACCGTTCAATGTATTCCTCTGTAGATTCATTATTTTTCTGCTTGATTCTAATAAGAGCAGACATAGTCATGTCATTAAGCCCTTCATAGAACCTTTCAAGAAACATCTGTTTGAAACCAGCAAATGAAGTAATACTCCCATCTGGGAGACTTCTATACCATTCATAAGCCGTTCCCTTGAGACATCCAATAAATATCCGAGTAAGGAGGGCATCACTTGGTTGCAGTTGATCAGTCATCACTTCAAAGTGATTAATAAACTGACTTGGAGAAGTGGTTCCGTCATAGAATGAGATAGTAGGAGGCTTGTATTTAGGAGGATATGATACTTACTTCCATTCTATCGGATAAGGCTGCTTGATGCCTAACCTTTGTAAACCATCCTTCTGTTTGAATGCCTCGAATTAAGTTTTGAGATTCTTCAATTCTTCAGAGACAACTCCCGAAGATTGTGGAGTTGTGGCTTGTAGAGAATAGTTGGGAGGAGGAACAGCATTGTAAGCATTACCCCCAGCTCTAGAGAGACTAGGATTTGGTTGAGCTGGTCCAGGAGTATTGGATTGTACTGCTGGAGGAACTTGTACTGGACTTATATCAGTATCAACTGGTATGGCATCTGATACAGTCTGTCGATTTTGCAACTGAGCTGTCATAAGTTCATACATCGACTTCATTGTGTCAGTCATAGACTTCATTTGCTGTTCCAAAGAAGCAATTCTTTGATCTTGAGGAGTCAGGGAAGAAGAGGGTTCATCAGTATTCCCATCAACCATGTAAGTTGTGACTGTATGAGGGATTATTGATGAACTAGTAGATGTTGTATGCTCTGAATCATTGCTTCGTGTATCAAAGTCAACTATAGGAGAATTACCCCCAGTAGGAAGAGGTGGGAAGTTAGATTCTCCGAGAAATTCAGAATCAATTTCAGGGATCAAATTTCTTTGACTAGAAGCCAGGACTCTTGCTCTGGTGTTTCTATATACTCCATCTGGACTATCAACTCTACCCCCGGTGTCCCGAGAAGTCATGTTGACAGAGGCAAACAAAGGTTCATCTTCATCAGGCATAGGTTCATACTGAATCCTATTAAAGACAGACTGTCGTTTATTTTGACATCTGTATTGCATTGTGACTCTTGGCTGGAAGTCACATTCATGATCACCATGGTCTTGAACTGTTGATTCACATCTGCACTGAATTATGACTCTTGGATAGAAGTCACATTCAGCATGTTCCTTTGATATAGAATTACTCCTTCTCTTCTGTTGAAAATATTGCCGTAAATCTGTTTGTGAAGATTGAGGAGTATACTTCCTGTTCTTGGATCTTGATGGCTCTTGATTATACAAAGAGTGATTAATATGAGCCACATAATTTCTTGCATACTCTGCATCTGGATCTTTTATCTTCATATCCAATTGGTATGGTTTCTTAACACCAGAAGTGCTGAGTTTTGTTCTTAAATCAGTGGAAGGTAACACATTAATTTTGGAAACATGGAGTTTTCCTTCCATTGATCTAGATATTTGCAGAGAAGGAAGAGTTGAACCACTCCCTTGATTAGGAGTTGGTAACAGACCCTCTTTAGTGGACAGATTCTGTGCCCAATTTGAAGAAATCAAAGAAGAAGACATTAAGGAATGTTTCTTCTTAGACTCATTCAGATTTTGAGACATAAAATGTCCAGAAGGAAGAGTAGTCAAAAGACCATCTTCTTTCCTTTGACTAACAAAAATATCAGTCAAAGCTGTTCCTGAAGTAAAAACTACATGAGCAGAAGAAACAACTAAAGAGTTATTCCTTTTCGAAGAGACTTTGTGTGGAAGACCACCCCCAGTTCTAGTAGAACTCGGTGAAGAAGAAGAGATAACTAAGGAGCTATTCTTCTCTGATGAAATACACGCTGAAACAGACTTGGTTAAAGAACCAGAGCTGTTAGCGTGACTTTTGATTTTAGAATTACACGCTGGAACAGATTCGGCTAAGGAGCCAGTACTGTCAGCGTGACTTTTGAATGTGGGTTTGCACACTAGAATAGATTTGGCTAAGGAGCCAGTACTATCAGCGTGACTTTTAGAGTTGAATTTGCACGCTGGAACAGATTCGGCTAAGGAGCCAGTACTGTCAGCGTGACTTTTAGAGTTGAATTTGCACGCTGGAACAGATTTGGCTAAGGAGCCAGTACTGTCAGCGTGACTTTTAGAGTTGAATTTGCACGCTGGAACAGATTCGGCTAAGGAGCCAGTACTGTCAGCGTGACTTTTAGTTACTGTCATCTTCGAGCGCACAAGAGTGTGCGTGCTTGCAGTGGAGTTCTTGCCAGTGTTAGGAGTAGACACTGTGGCAGAGACTTCTCCATTGACTGCCAACTGATTCTTAGGGACATAGACAGAGTGTCCCTTCGACTTGGCAGTGATGATGGAGGCTGGAGTGGGCTTGCCACCCTTAGCCCGCTGCATTTCTTCATAGACGAGTTGATCGAATTTGATCGTCATCACCTTCTTCGTCGAGCCGATTGACGAAGTGTCGCATTGAGTTGTTACCATCTCAGAAGAGGAGATGGTTTTTCCCAGCAGAGTTGCCAATTTGTTTTCCATAAAGAAATTCTCTTTATTTATTGTGTTTCTGGGAAAATTACAACTGTAGGAATCCGATCTAGAAGACGATCGCTTTATCCCTTGGACTATGCGAAGAAGAAAAGCTCTCAAAATTTTGACAGTAGATATCAATGTATCTGTACAATGAATGAGAAAAAGAACTCTATTTATAGAGTCAAAACAGTAACTGAAAAGATAACTACCTCACCACTGGTGCACTTGAAAAGTCACGCAGACTCTAAATACACGCAGGGTTAATGAGTAGTTACTGGACGTGGCCCGTAACTGTTGGACACATGGCATCAGTGCATGGGTCGTGTGCAAGTTACTGGGCACGCGAGAGATAGATCGGTGGCATGGCTGCCACGTACTCCAGTTGAAATGAAATCCACGCTGACTTGCTGAAGGCAAAAATCCACGCAGATTCGTTGATGCAGACTCGTTGAAGGCGAAATCCACGCAAGCTTTGAAGAAGAATACTTCAGAATTCACGCAGGCTTTGAGAAGAATAACTCAAAAGTCACGCAATGTTTTGAGGAAGGAGAAGATTCAGAATCCACGCAAACCGCCAGCTGTCTTGATTTGGCACGCTTCGTCTGACATAAAATATCTGACATTGATTATATTGTCAGCCGCATTAAATGAAGATAAGACCCAAAGTCACGCCAACTTGGTGAAAAGTGAGTCTTGCTAAGGAAGATTGCAAAAGACGGCTGTGATCTCTCGAGTTCTGTGCATACGTGGTATACGAGGAGACGTTTCTCGACTGTTGTGTTGTCAGTCATTATGATTCTGACGTATGGCTGAGCTGTCTCTGCGTGACTTCTAAAGGAAATGGCCAGGCAGAACTTAGCGTATCTTTTGTGCTGCTTCTTGGATCACTCTGCGTGACTTGTTCTGATCAACTCAGCGTGACTTCATTTTTGAGGCCTACAACGGGGATAAGCCGAATCGTATCAATATGATACAACTGTACAACCCAAGCCGGTCATATTCATTGCCTATTCAAATCATACTGTTTTACTGCTAGAAAACTGTTTATTTCAAATTGTTTAAAAGTGCATGATTCTATTATTATTTTAATTGTCAAATTAGCATGAATTGTACTTTGCTCCCTCCTGACTGGAGATAACATTTTTAGGGAACATTGAGGATGCTGAGCTGTTATACTATACAACAGCTAATATGACCCGGTTCTGTACCCTGTTGGAGGACGCAGGACTTGAGGCCGGCGAGCCGAACGCTTAGCTAGATTTTCTGTTTCTAGATTTGTTATTTTAGAATTTTGTAATTTGATTTCAGCTTTTAATTCAGTTCTTTTACATTCCAGTTGTACTTATTTTAAATGTTTAATAAAGTTTTATTTCCTGAATTTTGAGTTGTGACAAATATAGATGTTGTTGTGGATTACCTGCTAATGGAACAGCTTACTGCCGTCGTCTCAACAACGGTGCAGGCTGGGCATGATCCGGTTCGACCCAATTATTTGGGATCGGGTCGTGACATGTTTTTAGTGGTGGCCCATGCAGGTCAGAACAACAACTTAGGAAAACATACCTAGAAATAATTAGAACACTAGAACATTGATTTGTCATAACATAGGTTCGAATTATATATAAATAAATATTTTTTGTTTGATTATAGACTGGTAGGCTACCTTGCTTATGTGTGCATCCTAAACCTTCCAGAGAATGGCCATTGACAAGACCAATCCTGCTGGCGATGAGGTGTCATCTCCGGATTATACCCCATTTTCTCAACCAAGTCCAGGGTTTATTCCCTCGCAGCTGATTGACCGTTCCCATAATGCATCCAGTGAAGTTTTTACTACACCGGTGGATCCTACCTCTTCTCAAACTGAGCTACATTTCCTTGGTGAAGTACCCATTCCTGATGCTCCACCAGTACCAGCGAACACCTCCCAAATGGTTGCCCTACTTCAAGAAATCCTGGAGTCCCAAAAGGCTCAAGCTGAAGCCCAGCATGAACAGATGGATATCACGAGAGAAGTCATGAAGAACGTCAATGATGTAGCCTTAGCTATCTCCAACCAAGTTGGAGCGGAACCTCACCGTAGGAGGTATACCCCTGAATCTAGAAGATATTTGAGTCCCATCAAGTACTCTACTTTCCGGCAGTCTTGTCGTAAGAGGCTATTGGCTTGTGACTACTGCAAGAGGCCTGGTCATCAGGCCGTTAGTTGCTGTAAGAGATTGGAACAATGTTTGGCATGTGGATCCGCTGAACATCGGGTAAAGAACTGCCTTTTATCTCCCCATTATACCAGAGCACCTATCCCAGCAACACCTGCTACGCTGCAACCTAGGGACTCTCTTCCTATCGAGCAGACCTTGTCCCCTACACCCATTGTAGGAGGGCATGATGCGGACTCGAGGATCATAGAAGAAGATGAAGCAGTTGGAGACTGCTCATGCAAGAGCCAGAACCATGAAGAATTGTACCTAGGACTGCTGAATAGCATTTTCTATTTTTATAAGAAGTTGTAACAGGATGTCCTTAGATCAATCATAAGAGTTTTTGCTGAAATTCTTCACATGAATAAACTTCTTAGTTACACCTTTATGGTAGATGTTTTCCCTGATAGTTTTCTCGGATTACCCCAGATCTAGACATAGAGTTCACTATTGACCTAGTCCCCGGCTCTCCCCTATTTCTAAGGAATGCTACTGAGTCAACCCGAAGGAGGCCAAGGAGATGAAGGACTAGATCAATGAAGGCTCTAGGATTTATCCAAGATGGAACTTCATCCTAGGGAGCATCTGTCTTATTAGTGCACAAGAAGGACGGAACAGTGCGGATGTGCATCGACTACCGGGCGCTGAACAGTATCACCATCAAGAACAAGTACCCTATGCCCCGGATCGATGACCTATTTGATCAATTGAGCGGAGCCATGATGTTTTCGAAGATTGATCTTAGATCTGGCTACCATCGGATCAGAGTCAGGAAAGAAGATATTCCCAAGACGGCATTCAACACCAAGTATGGACAGTTGAATTCTTGGTCATACCGTTTGGACTGATGAATGCTCCTGCGATATTCATGAACCTTATGAACAAGGTTTTCCATGAATACCTAGATCAAATTGTCGTTGTCTTCATCAATGACATTCTGATCTATTCAAAGACGGAAGAGGAGCATGAAGAGCACCTCAGGAAAGTTCTGGAAACTTGAGGAAGGAGAAGCTGTATGGTAAGCTTTCCAAATGTGAATTCTTTCTAGACAAGGTGGATTTTCTTGGCCATGTTGTCACAGAAGAAGGAATTTCAGTGGACCTGAAGAAGATAGCCGCTGTTGAGAAGTGGTCTACCCCAAGCTCAGTTGCTGAAATCAGGAGTTTCTTGGGCTTGGCTGGCTACTACCGGAAGTTCGTGAAGGATTTTGCCAGAATTGCTGAGCCGATGATGAAGCTCACTCGAAAGAATGAAGAGTTCATCTGGACGGAAGATTGCCAGACATCATTTGAGGAGCTGAAGAAGAGACTTACCACTGTACCAATCCTTGCGCTACCCGCAGGAACTGGTGGTTTCTCAATCTACAGTGATGCCTCAGGTAAAGGACTGGGTTGCGTTCTTCAACAACATGGAAAAGTGATTGCTTATGCATCTAGGCAATTACGGACTCATGAGAAGAACTATCCCACACATGATCTGGAGCTTGCGGCAGTCATCTTTGCTTTGAAGATATGGAAGCATTATCTATATGGAGAGAGAGTGGAAATATATACAGACCATAAAAGTCTGAAGTATGTTTTCACCTAGAAGGAGCTGAACATGAGGCGAAAAAGATGGCTGGAGCTGATGAAGGATTTTGGCATCGATCTACATTACCACCCGGGTAAGGCTAATGTTGTCGCAGATGCACTTAGTCGACACCCTATGGCGATGTTTTGACCAAGGAGCGACACCTGCTAGAGGACATTGAGAAGCTTGGACTGGAGATTATACTGCCTGGAAGGAAGGAGCTGGATGCTGATTCATTATCGATGAAGTTGCAAGTGAGCTCGAGTCTGATGGACAAAATCAAGGAGACGTAGTTTCAAGACGAGACACTTTGCAAACTTAGAGATCAAGTGCTGCCAGGAACACTTGAAGGATTCTCAATCGCCAGTGACGGAGCACTGAAGAATGGTACGAGGCTTTGTGTACTAACTGGCGAACTGAGGAACGAGCTGATGCAAGAAGCACACCAGTCGCAGTATTCCATACATCCTGGAGCCAACAAAATGTACCGAGATATACGAACTATAGTGTAGTGGTACGGAATAAAGAAGGACGTATCCAGGTATGTGGCAAGATGTTTAATTTGTCAGCAAGTAAAAGCTAGTAGACAGAGACCAGCAGGACTATTGCAGCCGCTTGACATTCCGGAATGGAAATGGGAGCACATAACAATGGACTTTGTATCGAGACTGCCTCGATCCCAAGGAGGAAAGGATGCCATTTGGGTTATCGTGGACCGACTGACGAAGACAGCTCACTTTATCCCCTTCAAGGTTGGTCTATCCACCGAGAAGCTGGCAGCACTGTACATGCGGCACATCTACCGGATTCATGGAGTTTCGGTAAGTATCGTATCTGACAGAGATACTAGATTTACCTCTCACTTTTGGAAGAGTTTGTATGACAGCTTGGGAACACAACTGAAGTTCAGCACCGTCTACCACCCCCAGACTGACGGGCAATCAGAGAGAACCATCCAGACGCTAGAAGACATGCTGAGAACCTGCGACTTGGAATTTGGAGGGTCTTGGGAAGACCATTTGCACTTGGTAAAATTCTCCTACAACAACAGCTACTAAGCTAGTATCGGTATGACACCGTTCGAGGCACTCTATGGACGTCGTTGCCGTACTCCACTTGCTTGGGACGACGTCGGAGAACGAGCGTTGTTTGGACCTGAGAAGGTGACCGATGCAGCAGAGAAGGTGAGAATGATCAAAGACAAGCTCAGGATTGCCCAAGACAGACAGGAGCATTGGGTTGATAGTAGTCGTCGACCAATGAAGTTTGAAGAAGGAGATAGCGTTTCAGTGAAGTTTTCTCCTACCAGAGGAACGATCAGTTTTGACGGAGCTGGGGAAAATTGAGGCCAGCTCAGACGCTATATTCCGGATCCGAGTCACATATTGGATAATTCAGAGCTAAAGATTGGACTCAACCTTTCAATGCCAGAGAAACCAGTTGCAAGCGTAGTCAGAGGTGAGAAGAAGATCAGAATTTGAGCCATCGCATAAACTCCTATTTCTTATCTTTTCGTTCTAAACTTGACTGATGCTGCAAAGTTAGCCTAGTTTTACAAGCTATCTCTTTATCAAGCTTGATCATGACAGTATTTTATTGGGTGCACCCACTAATATATTGTCTAATTAGGACCGGTGCATGATGGTCTGATCAACCTCGTGTACTTTGGTTCGCCTTTGTATTTTTCTGCATGGATGATATCATAAATGAAACTTGTCCATAAACCGTCTCATCCACGACTGCCTTGGAAATTCTTATTGTTAGACCTGAGTTACGGGTGCAGTACCCGTACCTGTTTGAGACTTAAGGTAACCCCTAACCCTGCATTTAATTTCGAGGACGAAATTTTCTAAGGAGGAAAGATTGTGAAACCCAGTTTTGTAAAGTAATTATTATTAATATTATCATTATTATTATTAGTATTATTAGAGTTAATTTATAAGATTTAAAAATTAATTCAGGATTTTTGATTTGCGGACCAGACTCAAGCCCGGACCCGATTCCCGGACCCAGACCCAGTCCAAATCCTATTCTTGAAATGTGATGTACTTAAAAAAAATCCTTTTTGATCTGGTCTAAGTGGACAAGATCTCTTCCCTTCCCACGTACCCCATTATCCCACTCCCTATTTTTCTCTCCAGTATCTCACGTTCACCCACACACAACCCCTCCAACTCCTCCTCCTTTCACGCCCACCTCTCCTTATAACCCACCTGGAGCAAGGAACCCCATTCCTCACTCCCCCTTTCTCCCTCTCACTCACAAATTTCCCTTCCCCAAACCCTCTTTCACTCAACTCCTCCAGCACCCTCTCCCGAGTTTCCCCCGGCCCGTACCCCGACGCCCCGCCGAGCTCCCGTCGGCCCGACCCCAGCGGCGCCCCCTGAGGCCCGCGACCCCGTCCCCGTGCGGACCCGACGCCGGCGCCCCGACCCTCCGGCCTTCCGTCGGCCTCCTCCAGCCCTCGTCGCGCCCCGGCGACCTTCCCGGCCCGACCCCCGAGCGCCAGCGCCCCGACCCCGAGCTCCCGCTGCCGACCCAGCGCCCTGCGCGCTGTTCTCCCCGATCCAGCCGACCCGACGCGTCTCCCGCAGCCCCGGCGCTCTACCGCCGTGATCCAGCGCTGACCCCGAGGTTGTCCGCTGTTCTGGACAGCTCCTGTCCAGCACTCTTCGCTGGATTTCGAGTCCGAGCTGTGGATTTGCGCGTCCCGAGTCCGAGGCAACCCTTTGAATTTCGTCTTTTTGGGTAATACCTGGTTAATCACAGTAGTTCGTCCCTCCCCGTGTCGATGATGAGTTGGTCCACGAATTTCCTTTGGGAAATTCGATTTTGGGTGAACGTCGTTCCCGGGTTTTTCCGAGAAACGTCGGAAAGCTTCTGTTTGTTGGTTTTCTTTATTTTCCGAAACTTTTCGGACATGATTTTCTAAATATTTTAGTTTCAGATTCTCCCGATATTGTGCTGTGATGTTTTGTTTTAATTTTGGACTCCCGAATTTGTTTCGGGTCGTTCCGAATTTATATGTGGAATGTTTGTGGTTAGTTTTATATATATATTTTGGGATTCCCTGGTTTGGAATTTGCAGGAAAAATATTGGCATATTTTCCAGTTTTTGGGTTGACCAAAATAGAGGAAATGCTGCCGGATTTTTCCGTAAATTTAATTATATTTTTAAAAAAATGATTTTAAAATGGATTTCGGAAATATATTAAATATTTTGGATTTTGGGCGACGACCGTATCGGTCAATGGGCCCTGGCTAATTGCAAACGAAATCGGCCTCGCTCGGACGTTGAGGCATTAGCCTAGTTGACGATTGGACCATATCTGAGACTCGTTATTATTTAATTTTATTATTTATTTTATTCATATTTAAATTATAGGAAGTTTAGAACT
Organism: Iris pallida; assembly: GCA_029216955.1. NCBI lineage: Eukaryota > Viridiplantae > Streptophyta > Magnoliopsida > Asparagales > Iridaceae > Iris > Iris pallida. The sequence goes on along the minus strand of JANAVB010005597.1, from coordinate 32,553,576 downwards.
AACGACCATTTTGTCTTATTTCAATTTATGTAAATAAATTGTAATGGGCATAAGCCCAGCTGGTTGTTGGCTCTGTGACTTGTAAGTTGGTAGCGTAGAATTTTCTGTTGTTTGCTGGTTTTGCGAGTTTTTGTAGCGTACGCGTAAATCGAAATATATAATTATTTTCATATAAAAAATTAATAAAGTTTTATCACATAAAATTTACAAGTTTTAATATTAAAACAACGATCATGTATTTCTCATTAAAATAAGAAATTTAGTTTTATATGTATAAATACGAAAATATAAAGTTTTAATCAAATTAATTTGGTAACTACGAGATTTTCCAAAATACAAGTTTAAACGATCTTTCCCTCGTTATTAATTCAACGCACCAATAATCGCATTTTTGTTCGTGTTTTGTTAATAAAGAATTAAAATTGATTAGGACACAATTAGAGATTTTAACTAGCGTAGTTAGATTGGTAACCCTGGAGTCTGAGTCAATTTCTCGAATGTAGGAATTCGAGGACGATCCTAAATTTCCATCTCGAAGTCTCCAACTTTCCAGTCCAGTTCATTTGAGGCAAGTATATTTTGTGTTAGTTTACAATTATTTAGTAATCGTTTTAATGCAAGTTTAAACCACGATGCAACACGGAACTCTCTCTGAGAGCACTGACTGTAACTACTGTAACTATTTGGGGACTGGGGGAGTAGTGTAATGATTATGACCATATCCAAAACAATAACTTAGGCCAGTATTAGCTTACCCCTCTTACACACGGGGATAAGCCGAATCGTATCAATATGATACAACTGTACAACCCAAGCCGGTCATATTCATTGCCTATTCAAATCATACTGTTTTACTGCTAGAAAACTGTTTATTTCAAATTGTTTAAAAGTACATGATTCTATTATTATTTTAATTGTCAAATTAGCATGAATTGTACTTTGCTTCCTCCTGACTGGAGATAACATTTTTAGGGAACATTGAGGATGCTGAGCTGTTATACTATACAACAGCTAATATGACCCGGTTCTGTACCCTGTTGGAGGACGCAGGACTTGAGGCCGGCGAGCCGAACGCTTAGCTAGATTTTCTGTTTCTAGATTTGTTGTTTTAGAATTTTGTAATTTGATTTCAGCTTTTAATTCAGTTCTTTTACTTTCCAGTTGTACTTATTTCAAATGTTTAATAAAGTTTTATTTCTCGAATTTTGAGTTGTGACAAATATAGATGTTATTGTGGATTACCTGCTAATGGAACAGCTTAATGCCGTCGTCTCAACAACGGTGCAGGCTGGGCATGATCCGGTTCGACCTAATTATTTGGGATCGGGTCGTGACACACTCCAATAAATCTGCCCCTTCACAACTAGGTGGAGGAACTCATCATTCCGACGATCCGCCTGCAGTACTCAAACTTCTCCCTTGGTAGAACCTTCATGAGCATGTCCGCTCCATTGTTATCAGTATGGACATTCTCAAGCATCGTGTCCTTCTTCTCAACCATATCTCGTATCCAATGATACCGAGTCTCAATGTGCTTGGACCGACTATGAAATGTCTGGTTCTTCACAAGGTGAATAGCACTCTGACTGTCGCAAAGCAAAGTATACTGCTCTTGCTTCAGCCCCATTTCCTGCAACAGCTTTTTCATCCACAGCAGCTCCTTGCAAGCCTCCGTTGTCGCAATGTACTCTGCCTCTGTCGTCGACAAGGTAACACATTTCTGCAACCGCGACTGCCACGATACCGCTCCTCCAGCAAACATCATCACATAGCCCAAAGTCGATCGCCTCGTGTCTACATCTCCAGCCATATCAGCGTCGGTATACCCAACCAGCTTTGGCTCGTCACCACCAAAAGAAAGTCTCCAATCAGATAGTACCCTGAAGGTATCGTAGAATCCACTTGACCACACTCCAATGTACCCTTCCAGGATTTGAATGGTACCTGCTAACTGTGCCAACTGTATGAGCGATGTCTGGCCTCGTACACACCATAGCATACATAAGGCTCCCCATAGCTGAAGCATATGGAACCCGCTCTATATCTTCTTTTTCGTCCTCGGTAGATTGACACTGCTCCTCAGTGAACTTAAAGTGGGCCGCAAGGGGGCAACTCACTTTCTTTGACCCGTCCATCCTGAAATGCTGAAGTACCCGGTAAATGTACTTCTTTGGGGACAAGTGTAGCAGCTTGGACTCTCTCTCTCTCGACTGATCTCCATCCCAAGATTAGTTTTTGCTGCACCCAAATCCTTCATAGAGAAGACCGCGCCCAGATGACGCTTCAACTCCGCTATCCTAGTGGCATTCCGATCCACTAATAACATGTCATCAACATAGAGCAATAAAATAATAAAATCATCATCGGCAAAATACCTCACAAATATACAGTGATTCGACGTCGTCCGTGCATAACTATGCTCCCCCATAAACGACTCGAACTTCCTGTACCACTGCCTCGGAGCCTGCTTCAGACCATACAAGCTCTTCCTCAACCGGCAGACCAAATGTGACTTGCCCTTCTCACAGAATTCCTCTGGCTGCTCCATGTATAACTCCTCCTCAAGGTCACCGTGGAGGAATGCCGTCTTCACGTCCATCTGCTCGACCTTCAAGTCGAAACTGGCTGCCAATGCTAGCACCACCCGAATAGACGAATGCTTGACGACATGCGAAAAGATCTCATCATAATCTACGCCTTTTTGCTGACCCTAGCCTTTAAATACCAGCCTCGCTTTGTATCGAGGGCGAGTAGCATCATCCGTCTGCTTCACTCTAAATACCCATCGATTCTTCAAAGCCTTCTTGCCCTTTGGCAACCGCACCAGCTCATAAGTGGAATTGGCGTGTAAGGAACTCATCTCCTCCTGCATAGCCTGCATCCACTCCTGTCTGTGTTCGTCTTCCATAGCCTTTGCAAAACTTTCAGGCTCTTCCCCGTCAGTCAATAGCACATACTCACCCGGTGAGTATCTCGTAGATGGTCGACGCTCTCTGTCGCTCCTTCTCAGTGGAGCCACTAGTGCTGGCTGTATACCAATAGCCTCCTCCTCTTCAGGAACCGCCTTCCCGGCATGCTCATCCTCCTGAGGGACACCCTGACCACCATCAGCAGGCTGATGATCAAGGTTGGAAACAACTCCATGTACTGGCTCCCCCATAATTGGATCCTCTGCGATGTCCTCTGGAAACTGTTCAAAGCGAAATGACTCTAACTCAGGCAATTCCTCAGCCTCAGAAGGCGTCTCGGAATCCTGAGTGTTGGTCATGGTCTGATCTTCAACGAATACCACGTCCCTGCTTCTGTAGAGCTTTCTTCCTACTGGGTCATAGAGTCTATAGCCAAACTCATCCCGACCGTAGCCGACAAAGACGCATCGCCTCATTTTCGGCTCAAGTTTGGACCTCTCGTCCTTCGGTACATGCACGAAGGCCTTACAACCAAACACTCACAGGTGATTATATGACGGCTCTTTGCCGTACCATACTTTGTCAGGCACATCACCCTGCAAAGGAGCACTAGGAGATAAATTAATAACATAAGCAGCTGGAAGAAGAGCCTCACCCCAATAACTGCCCGGCAAGTTTGCTTCTGACAGCAAATACCGCACCCTCTCCATCAGTGTCATGTTCATGCGCTCCGCTACACCATTGAGCTGAGGTGTCTTGGACGGAGTCTTCTGGTGTCGTATCCCTTGCTCTCTGTAATAAGCATCAAAGGGACCAATGTATTCGCCGCCGTTGTCGGACCGAACACGCAATAACTTCTTGCCCGTCTCTCTTTCAACAGAGGCCTGAAACTCTTTGAAAGTAGGCAGCACCTGATCCTTGGTCTTTAAGGCATAGACCCAAACCTTCCTGGAACAGTCATCAATAAAAGTTATAAAGTAAGATGCACCACCAATAGATTTTACCTTCATAGGACCTCAGACATCCGAGTGAATCAACTCGAGCAACGCCGGCTTCCTTAAACTTGGGTGACTTTGGAAAGACATCTTATTTTGCTTTCCAGCTAAACAGTGCGTGCACTTCTCCATCTTTGTAGACTTGAGCCCTGGAATCACCTTTCTGTTCACCAAGTAGCTCATCCCCTTCTCACTGATATGGCCGAGCCGCCTGTGCCATAACTCGGTAGACGCATCACTGACGGCGTTCACATCCTGTGCTCCATGTGCGCTCCCCTCCATATAGTAGAGATCGGACTTCTTGCTTCCTCTGGCAATCACCATCAAACCTCTGGAAAGCTTCCACTGACTATTTTCGAAGAGACTGAAGAATCCCTCGTCATCCAACCTTCCAACCGACACCAGGTTGAAACGGATATCAGGGACATGATGAACATCTTTGAGAACAAGAACTGCATCCGTTTTCGTTCTCAAATGCACATCTCCAACGGCAACCGCCTTCGACACATCTCCATTGCCCATCTTCAACACTCCACAGTCGTCTGTCGTATAAGTGGCAAATAGTGCCCTGTTGTGAGATACGTGCGTTGAAGCCCCTGAGTCCACCAGCCAAGAATTGTTATTGCAGACGAGGTTTGTGATAACCTCATCACCTACGACGATCACATCGCCTCCATGTATCGAGACCGCCACTTTAGCGTTCTCATCTTGCTTCCCCTTGTCGCCCTTCTTCTCTCTCTTCCAAGCGAAACAGTTCCGCTTGACGTGGCCCTTCTTGCCACAATGGTAACACTCCGAGTCCTCGTACCGACCCTTAGACTTCCCTATGCTCTTGTCTCTACCACCACCTGGACCCCTGCTTTTGCCTCTTCTGCGGCTCTCTGAAATTAATGCCTCTGAGTGATAGGATGTGGATGAAGTGCCCTGAGAACATCTCCGTATCTCTTCATTCAGTACCCCGCTCTTGCCAAACTCCAAACTGACCACGCCTCCCGGAGCAGAAGCAATCATAGATACTCGTACGGTCTCCCACGAGTCTGGCAATGTACATAGAAATCAAAGTCCTTGAACCTCGTCGTCGAACTTGACTCCCATCGAAGATAGCTGGTCCACCATGCCCTGGAACTCACTCAAGTGATCCGTAATGGATGCACCATCTTTGTATCGTAGATCCATCATCATCCGGATCAGGAACAATTTGTTTATCCCGATCTTTTTTGCGTACAAAGATTCCAGCTTCTCCCACAACGTCTTCGCATGCTCAATATTGGCAACGTGGTTGCACACGTTCTCGTTAACGAACTGCCGCATGTACCCACACACCTGTATATGCTCGAAGTTCCAGTCCTCATCGGATTTGTCACTGGGCTTCTCGGATGCAAATACTGAAAGATACAGCTTCTTGACGAACAATAAATCCTTCATCTTGCTCTGCCAATAATGTTAGTTGGTACCGTTCAGGTTCACCATGCGCACCGGCTTCGCGTCCATCTCTGCTTCCTGGTTTGACTGTCAACTCCTAACACTTCTTTGAACCCAAAGCTCTGATACCACTCTGTTGGGAACGAAGCGCGAAAACCGTTCCCCCAAACCAGAAAGTCCTGCAAGAGAACCGAGCAAAAGCACACAAACCAAAAATGCCAAACACAATCGCAGACACAAAGATTTTTGACGTAGAAAACCCTTGCGGGAAAAACTACAGGACGATCGGAGTCCAACCCTGAAGAACCTCCATTAATGGAATAAAGAGAATACACCCTCTACAACTCCTCCCGATCCAACACGGATCACCACATAGGTTGGGAACTCCGCCCACTCCAACAATGGTAAGGAATCGATGTTTCTCTCTCTTTTTTTTAGCTTGATCAAGTTACCATCTCATTGGAATTAGAAACTGAAATCAATATCATTACCTTTCCCTAGTTTTTTTTAAGGAAGTGTTGGTTTCTTTGAGTTTAATGGAATAAGAAGAAGCCAATAATAGAATGCTTAGTACTTATCTAACATTTGTTTTATGAGATGCATTATTCTGAAGCAGTTGTAAGAGGTGGATCGGTTAATTAAGATGAAAATGATAGGTATTAATCTTCAAATTTATATGGGGTGTTAAAAGAAATCAAAGTGACTTATAACTTACAAGTAAAGGTCAAGTATGACAACCGCATATGTAAAAGTGCAGATTAGCGATGAATATATCGAATACGTATCATGTATTATTCTTGGCTAGTTTGGTTTCAAGTTTAGCTCAAGGTGTTGAAGTAAACTTGTGTAATACCTGTGTCGAACATGTATTGGACAAAGTACACAAATAATCCAAAACACATTAGGATGCACAAAGAACTATGATGTATATGCGTCACCTAGCAATTTCATGTAATATTGATGCATGTGCAACATAGATTAAATGTGTGAATTTTATTCATTATTTGTATTATGTGATGTGATCCCCATCAAAAGCGAACAATTGCCTCCCCTCAGGAAGATTTCTCATCTTACCATGTAGGAAGAAGATGGATGCATGTTGGGGTCTTGATGACTAGTTTTTTTTTTCCATAACATAAGAAAACTGTTGAGATTGATTGATATATTTTATTGATAATCACATAGGCTTTATATAGCCTTTACATCATAGAATATCCAATGGAATATCCTGTGGCATATTATGGCATCCCAAATATGTCCTAAGGATATTCCCATACTAAATATAACATATTCTCTTACTAAATATATCAACACTCCCCCTCAAGATGGGAGAAAGATATTTACTAAGCACATCTTGTCACATCCTCTCATCATGCTGATAGAGCTAAGTCCCTTGGTCAGTCCGTCTGCTACCTGATCTTTGGTTGGAACGTAGCCCAGCTCTAGTAGTCCTTTATCAAGCTTTTCTTTGATGAAGAATATGTCAATCTCGATATGCTTGGTCCTGTCATGCTGCACTGGATTGTTGGCAATACTAATAGCTGACTGGTTGTCACACCATAGCTTCATCTTGGCTCCCTGGTCCAGCTTTAGCTCCGTCAGCATATTCTTCAACCACAATAGCTCTGTGACTCCCAAGGCCATAGCTCTATACTCTGCTTCAGCTGTTGGTCTAGCCACCACTGACTGCTTCTTACTCCTCCAAGAGACCAAGTTGCCTCCTACAAATATGCAGTACCCCGATGTGGATCTCCTATCGTCAGCACAGCTAGCCCAGTCAGAATCACAATAGCCTTCGATGCTCACGTGATTATTTCTTCTAAAAATCAGTCCCTTTCCGGGGGCTCCCTTCAAGTACCTCAGAATCTGGTACACTGCGTCCATATGACCCTTCCGGGGGTCATGCATGTAGCGGCTCACTACGCTGACCGCAAAGCTGATATCAGGTCGAGTGTGTCTCAGGTAGATCAACTTGCCCACCAATCTCTGATATCTATCCCGGTCAACTGGTTCTCCAGCTTCAGCATCCAGTTTGAACTTCTGGTCTATCGGTGTCGTAGCTAGTTTGCATCCCATCATCCCTGTTTCCGTAAGCAGGTCCAGTGTGTACTTTCTTTGAGAAAGAACAATTCCCTCTGTATCTCGAGCAATCTCAAACCCAAGGAAGTATCGAAGAGGGCCAAGATCCTTCACCTCGAACTCCTTTCCAAGCTTTCTTTTGAGTTGGGCGATCTCCTGCTCATCATCGCCTGTGATAATCATATCATCTACATATACAGCAAGCATGGTGATGTGGCCTCCACTTCGGCTGAAGAAGACAGTATGATCAGCATTGATATGCTGATATCCTATCCTTATCGTTGCTCTCCTGAACCTGTCAAACCATGCTCGAAGAGACTGCTTCAGTCCATAGAGGGACTTCTTCAGTCTGCAGACCTTGTCTTCTGTCTGTTTGGTACCGAATCCTGGTGGTATCTCCATGTACACCTCCTCCACTAGATCCCCATGAAGAAATGCATTCTTCACATCCAGTTGGTGTAGCTTCCACCCTCCATTGGCTGCCAGGGAGATCAAGGTCCTGACAGTGCTCATCTTCGCCATTGGTGCAAAGGTCTCGTCATAGTCGATGTCGTACGTCTGACTGTATCCTTTTGCCACCAGTCGAGCTTTGTGCTTTTTTCCCTTATGGCAGGCTCACCAGCTCCCAAGTGTGGTTCTTCTCAAGAGCTCCCAACTCCTCGTGCATCGCCGCTTTCCACTTTGGATCGTTCTTGGCAACCTGCCAATTGTTAGGTACAATAATACTATCCAAAGATGCTATAAATGTTCCATGAGAGGAAGAGATATGATCATAAGAAACAAACTTAGCAAGATCCCAACCGTATCTGTCCGGAGGATTTCCCGCATTACTGCGAGTAGTCCTTCGTATAGATAGTGGTGTGGAAGAAGTAGGAGGAATGATATCACCTGAGGAGGATGGTGGTATAGATGATGTAACGCCCCAGTCCCAAAATACGTAGGACTAGGGACGTAGACATGCCAGCTGTATTCATACGAAGTACAGGGGCCTCGTATGGATATATAAGCTGTAAAATGCAGTAAACCACAACTAACTAATCTCATCCACAAAATGCAAGAATAAAAGATATCATATAATCAACTATGAATTTTCATTGGTACATGTAGTTGAGCGGAGACAAATCCACTACCAACTATGAAAGGAAATACATAATAAAAGAAAGAGTTTTGTCACTTCCCGTTCCCAGAATACGTATTTATTTAATATTTATCATGTACTGTTCTGTATTTAAATTCTTTTAATTTCACGTTAATTATTTTTCTGTGTTTTACTTTCTGTATTTTACTTTCTGCTTTGGTTATTGGGTTCGGCCTAGATTGGTTTGTTTTCGGTTTTTCTTGGTTCATCATGAACCCAACTCCCCACCTACCACCACTCCTTCATTTAAAGCCCATCCCCTTTCTTTCTCTTCATTTACTTCACTATTACTCTTCTTACTCTTCTTCTTCCTCCATTACTCTCCCACCCACCCATTTGGAGAGGCAAGTACATCTTGCACACCATGAGGGATTTTATGCATCCCTATTTATTTTTAGTCCATGTTGTTCATCTTCTCTTCCTCTACAAGTTTAGGTCTTGAAGTTCTTGATTTCCATGGATGGTTGGGTGTAGATCTAAGTTTCAAGTTTTGGTTTTCATATGGATTTTATGGTTTTGATCTATCAAACTTTATTGTTTTAAAAAATAAGTGGTTCTATGTTGTAGAGAATTTAATTCTGCTAAAGTTTGGCTTTTGAAAAGTTAGATTCCCATTTATTTTGAGGAAGTTATGGCAAAAACAATTTGGGTCAAACTTCTATGTTCATCTGCAGCATGAACTGCATGTCGCAGTAGGCCGCATATGGTGTCGCGGTTGGGCCACATAGGCCGCATGTCGCAGTTGAGCCGCATAGATGTCGCGGTTGGGCCGCATGAGTCGCATGTCGCAGTTGAGCCGCATAGATGTCGCGATTGGGCCGTATGTCGCAGTTGAGCCGCATAGATGTCGCGGTTGGGCCGCATGAGCCGCATGTCGCAGTTGAGCCGCATATGGTGTCGCGGTAGGGCTGCATAGGCCGCATGTCGCAGTTGAGCCGCATATGGTGTCGCGGTTGGGCCGCATGAGCCGCATGTCGCAGTTGAGCCGCATATGGTGTTGCGGTTGGGCCGCATGAGCCGCATGTCGCAGTAGGCCGCATATGGTGTCGCGGTTGGGCCGCATGAGTCGTATGTCGTAGTTAAGCCGCATATGGTGTCGCAGTTGGGCCGCATATGCCGCATGAGTCGCATGTCGCAGTTGGTCCGCATGCATGTCGCAGAATAGGCCGCATAATACCTATTTTGGTTGTTTCTGACTGTTATATGTCCTATTTTGACTGAATTATGGCTAGAATTTCTTCTAACTCCCAACACGAAAGTTGTAGATCTTTTCTTTGGCTTCAAGAATGTGTTACCAACTATTTTATGCTAGTTATAGACTCGACCATGCTTAATACTAATTTGACTTTTATGCCTTGTCACGAATTGACCCCGACTGTTACTTTGACTAATAATTGATCATGCGTTCCTAGTTGGAACTAAGAGACTGGCTAGTCGTCTTATTGAATTGAATGAATGAGACACGTTCATATTAACTATGAACTATTATAATCGATTGGCTGATCCCGAATATTGACATACAGGCATGTGCAGGCTTCAATTTATTTATTTTTCTATAAAGCAGCATGTGTACTTTATGGTCAAGGCATGATTATTTCGTGGTTAGTTTTGATTGTTGCATTACGCTATGTAAAACCTACAACATAACCGCACGGGTATCATTGTAGAGTTGGGCATATCGTACTCTGTACGGAAGTACTTATTCTGAATGACCATGATCCACGACATGGGATTTCAATCAACATAGGGGCTATTAAGTTAAATAGAATAATGATTGCATGGAGAGAATAGATTCCCGAGTTCTTACATGGCAGACCCTCTTTGGGACTATTAAGTGCCCGACAGGCCGGCTGGTTTCTACAGATACAGCAAATCTGCCACACGGGTAGGGAGCGGTATCTGCTTATAATATTTATTGTATATTGTATATTGACGACGGGCGTCCCGCTGGGACTCGTCTAATTCATGATTGGCGCAATTGATTGATTGGGTAGACTAGCCTTGCTTGCACATAGTAAGAATTGAGGAATCCTTATTGCATATTTCCAGGATAACTTGGAACTCACAGTAACAAGCCGTAGTAGTTGAATGGCCGTTTAAATTAATTTGTTTGTGTACTGTATCTCCTCTGTTACCTAACTGAGATGATCAGAATGTCAGGACATGACGTGCCAACTTCTGTCCTTGTTTGGTTGGGAGGTTGGTTCGAAGTATCGTGATACTATGTGAATTCCAGTAGAAAGCAGAGATCTATTTATCATATTTTCTCATTACTGGTTTTAATTTCTCATATCGTGCTTCCTTGCGGTACTTGCTATTAGAGGTCTAACCTCTCTGGTTTTGCATGGCCAGATTTAGAGCCAGTCCCCGAGGGCTCAGCTTACTTCCACCTCCAAGATGGTCAATACTAGAGGGATGATCGCAGGAGGACTCGAGTGGGTTCCTTACTTCCCCGCTCGTTTTGTTACTTACTTTATATTTTACTGTTTGGCACCGACATGTTAGTCGGATTGTCTTGTACTCACTTTTACATAATTGTAATTAAGTCAGACTGCAGCTGATAACAATTATGTATACTTTACTACATTATCTGGCTATGTTTTGTAAAGCCAGATATCAAGAACATTTTGACTGAGCATTTGGGACGCCTTACTGCTTTATCTTACATGTTCTCTATTTTTGTTTCTTATTTGAATGATTGAGACAATAGATGAGAAGTGACCATAGTAAGACTTTCATATAGTATGCACCCCCTCGTCTGGTTAGACAGCATTGATCGTATTATACGGTATCTATCTACCCGTAATATATAGCTGGCTGAGTCATTCCCCCGCTCTCCAGTATTCTGGTTCTGGGGCGTGACAAGGTTTTAGTGGTGGCCCATGCAGGTCTGATTTCAGACTTGTGGGGTGTTTTAATTTATAGGATGTCTCAATCACACATGTTCCCCCTTAATCTCATGATTCGTTACTCTCGAATCTAGCTTGACATTCTGGTATCCTTTGACTTCATTGATCTTTCCTGTCCGATCGTTTGATTGTTCTCTTGTCCCTTTTCTTAGGGGCACCTCGTCCGCATCTGTCAGGACTGGGCAACAACAACAAGGGCAGCATGGACAACCTGACCATGTTGTTCAGCAACAAGGACCAGTACTACCTCAAGAGACTATCCAAGAAGAAGTAATAGTAGAAGCAGCAGCTGGATCGCAGTATCCGGAGGTTCCACCACCACCAACAGTTCCATCTACCCCTGTGGAAGTGGACACACCAGCCCTTCTGGAGATCATGAGAGGGATGATGGCTTCTCAGCAACATCAGATGTTAGCCCAGCAGCGCATGCACGCTCAGTTACAAGAGCAGAATGTATTACTCAATCAAGGATTGCAGACGGCTTTGGAAAGAGGGGCGATGACAGATTCAGGAGCATCAGCCAGGTTTAGCAAGTACAACCACCGTCGTTTCGAGGGTACGGAAGATGCCATCTCAGCAGATGCGTGGCTTAAGGATATTGAGGCTATTCTGACAGCAGCTAAGGTACCGGCAGAAGAACGTATGGATCAAGTGAAGTTGTTACTTCAGGATCTCGCACATGATTGGTGGGAATCAGAGGAAGTAGGCATCAGACGTCCTGTGGCTTGGGACGATTTTACCGCAAGGTTCAAGACAAAGTACTATGGAGTTGTTGCGCAGTTTGAGCTACAACAGAAGTTTATCAACCTCAAGCAGGCCGGCAAGACTGTAGATGCTTATGCAGCGGAGTTCTGCAGATTGAGTAGGTTCGCCCCAGAGATGGTAGCAACAGAGAGCCAGAGGGCTATGAGGTTCCAGCAAGGGTTTCATCTTGAGCTCTTGCAATTGATAGACGGGCACAACTACCAGACTTTTGATGAAGTATTGACGGCAACCCGAAGGCATGAGATCACCGTTCAGAGGATCACAGCAAGGACTAGAGGTCAGAAGAGATCTCACAGTCAGATTGAAGGAGGAGGGGGAACAGCACCCCGAACAACAGCACCATCCCTTGGCATTCGCATTCACGATGTGGCAATACGAGGGCCAGCACCACCACCCAGGCAGCAGCAACAGCAACAGAGGAAGAACCAGCAACCCCCGGCAGGCTATACTTATTGTGGGAAGGTAGGGCACACTAGAGATGTGTGTCGGACATTGAACGGACAGTGTTTGATATGTGGAAATCCAGATCATCGGGTTACCACCTGTCCCATGAATTCAAGGTCAGGAGGACCAGTGCAACAATTTCCTGCTCTGCCAGCACCAGGGGCAGGACATTATCGAGGACCAGCGGTAGCAGTGAGACCGTTGGCACAGCGCCCGTTCATGACACAGGCTCAGATGTTTCGACAGCAGGGACCGCCGATGCAACAGTACCAGCATAGACCACCCCAGCATCATCAAGGAAAGGGCCAACAGCAACACCAGGCTAGGCCGCAACATGGGAACCAACAAGGAGATCGAGGGCAGGCATTCACTCTGTCCATGGAAGAGGTATTAGCATCAGGAGATATTGTGGCAGGTAACATTCTCGTTGCCTCATATCTCGCAGTAGCATTGTTTGATTCGGGGGCATCACACTCGTTTATATCTGTACAATTTGCAACACGGCTAGGAATGGAGTTCGAGGCATTGCCAGGGAGGTTAAATATACTCACTGGTAATGGACTCGTAGGAGTTAGTAGAGTTATTCTAGCATGTAGCGTTGTAGTTTGCGGGCATTCTTTATCCGCCCGGTTGATAGAATTTCCTGTTGGAAATTTCGACGTTATCTTAGGCATGGACTGGCTGAAAGACAGTCATACGACAATAGATTGTCGTAGAGGGAGTGTATCTTTTGATATTCTAAGCATGAAGCGATTCACCTTAGTCAGATCAGTGGCAACTCAATAAGAGCAGGGAGTAGTGACGACAATGGAAGAAGTTCAAGTTCCGAAGGTAGTTGAAGAGTTTCTAGACGTATTTCCTGAAGAACTTCCAGGTCTACCACCGGTTAGAGATATTGAGTTCAGTATAGAATTGGCACCTGGAACTAAATCGATATCAGATCGAGTTTACAGAATGGCGGATTCAGAGCAGGCCAAGATATATCAACACATAGAGGAACTGAAGGAGAATAAGTTCATCCAAGCTAGCATATCACCATGGACAGCACCAGTGGTACTTGTGGGAAAGAAGGATGGATCATCCAGATTGTGCATTGATTACAGGAAGCTTAACGCGGCGACAGTAAAGAACAAGTACCCACTACCCAGGATCGACGACTTATTTGATCAATTGAGCAGAGCTAGAGTTTTCTCCAAGATAGATCTTTGTTCAGGGTATCATCAAGTGAGGGTTCGGAAGGTGGATATTTCCAAGACAAAATTCAGGTCAAAGTATGGGCATTATGAATTCTTGGTAATGCCGTTCGGTTTGACCAATGCTCCAGCCATATTTATGGATTTGATGAACCGCATCTTTATGCCATACTTAGATCAGTTTGTCGTTGTGTTTTTTGACGACATTTTCGTATATTCTGCCAATGAAGAGGAGCATGAAGACCACCTCAGGAAAGTGTTACAGGTTCTGAGAGAGAACCAGTTGTATGCCAAGCTCAGTAAGTGTGAGTTTTGGTCGGATCACATTTTATTTTTGGGTCATATCATATCAGGAGCTGGAGTAGCAGTGGATCCCAAGAAGGTAGAAGCAGTAGAGAGTTGGCCAGTATCCAAGACCGTAGCTGATGTACGGAGTTTCTTAGGATTGGCAGGATATTACAGAAGGTTTGTATCAGACTTTGCAAGGCTTTCAGCACCCATGACCCGCTTGACACAGAAGGATGTACCATTCGTCTGGTCGGCAGAATGTCAGGCATCATTTGAGAATCTGAAGCAGAAGTTGATATCAGAGCCTATTCTTACAATACCAGTTGGACCTGGAGGTTTTATAGTATATTGTGATGCGTCAGGAAAAGGACTTGGATGTGTCCTCATGCGGCATGGAAAGGTGATAGCGTACGCATCTAGGCAACTTCGGGACCACAAAAAGAATTACCCAACTCATGATTCGGAGTTGGCGGCAGTAGTATTTGCTTTGAAGCTATGAAGGCATTACTTATATGGTGATCGAGTGGACATGTATACAGACCACAAAAGTCTGAAGTACATTTTTACTCAGAAGGAACTGAACATGAGGCAGAGAAGATGGTTGGAGTTGATCAAGGATTACGACATGGAGCTTCAGTATCATCCAGGCAAGGCTAATGTGGTAGCAGACACTCTTAGCAGGAGAGGTGGTGCATTTATGTTGACAACACAGAAGCACATTTTAGAAGACCTTCAGGAGTTGGGCATCGAAGTTATACTTCCTAGTGATGTAGGAATTCTGTCGAGTCTACGAGTTCAATCCGACTTGGTAGACAGGATCAAGGCAGCTCAGGCACAGGACCCAAGGATTCAGAAGCTTAGGGCAGAATATGAGTCAGGACTCAGGAAGGAGATGCAAATTCATGAAGATGGTACCCTTAGGTTTGGATCACGCCTATGTGTGCCTAGTGGAGATATCAGACAGGAGGTTATGACAGAAGCTCACAGTTCTCAATATTCTATACACCCTGGAGGGACCAAGATGTACCAAGATATCAAGCAACACTTCTGGTGGAACGGGATGAAGAGGGAGATAGCTAGATTCGTTTCCCGTTGCTTGGTATGTCAGCAAGTGAAGGCAGAACAGCAGAGGCCAGCTGGGTTATTGCAACCGCTTCCTATTCCGGAATAGAAATGGGAACATATTACAATGGACTTTGTGACCGATTTACCGAGGTCACCAAGTGTTAAAGATGCTATTTGGGTGATAGTAGATCGGCTTACAAAGGTGGCACACTTTCTTCCTTTCAGAGTAGGGCAATCTACAGAAAAGTTGGCAGAGTTGTATATGCAACAGATAGTCAGGCAGCATGGAGTCTCTGTCAGTATTGTGTCAGACAGAGATACCCGTTTTACATCACATTTCTGGAAGAGCTTACATTATAGTCTGGGTACCAAGTTAAGATTTAGCACGGCTTACCATCCACAGACGGACGGACAATCAGAAAGAACAATTCAGACTTTGGAAGATATGTTACGAGCATGCACTCTGGATTTTGGAGGATCTTGGGAGAGCCACCTGCACTTAGTGGAATTTTCATACAATAACAGTTATCAAGCCAGTATCCAGATGGCACCATTTGAAGCACTATATGGTAAGAAGTGTAGGTCGCCACTGGCATGTGATGATATTGAGGAGAGGAAGATGCTGGGCCCAGAAATTATTGTCCAGACCGTTGAAGTAATTAAGGGAATTAGAGAGCGACTTCGAGTTGCGCAGGATCGGCATCGTCATTGGACGGACCAGCATCGTAGGCCGCTAGAGTTTTCTGTTGGGGACCACGTGTTCTTGCGAATCTCACCTACCCGTGGGGTCATTAGGTTTGGCGTTCGCAGGAAATTGAGTCCGCGGTACGTGGGCCCATTTGTTATCCTTGATAGGATAGGCGATGTTGCTTATCGTTTATCCCTTCCACCTTCGTTACGAGAGGTGTATGACGTATTTCATGTATCTCAGTTACGAAGGTATGTATCGGACCCAAACCATATCCTTGATCATTCTGAGCTGGTTGTTGGTACCAACCTGTCTTACGAGGAACAGCCTGTGTCCATTTTGGACCGAAGAGAGAAGATACTCAAGAACCGAACAATTAGCCTTGTCCGGGTTGCTTGGGGTCATCACTCTTTAGGGGAGTCAACGTGGGAACGTGAGGATGATATTCGATCACGGTATCCGCACCTGTTTGACCCACAAGGTATATCTCTTTCTGTATACCTTGATTGTCTTAACTCCTCATGCTTGCCACCTTATGAGTAGAATTGCTTGATGTCGTAGATTGTTAAACATAGATATATGTTACTTGATGTTGATATTATAAAATGATTTCTTGCTCCAATTGTTTGTACTTAGATTAGTTTAGCTTTGATGTTCTCATCTAGCTTGGATTTGAAATTTTGAGGACGGAATTTTTCTAAAGAGGGTAGAGATGTCACTTCCCGTTCCCAGAATACGTATTTATTTAATATTTATTATGTATTGTTCTGTATTTAAATTCTTTTAATTTCACGTTAATTATTTTTCTGTGTTTTACTTTCTGCATTTTACTTTCTGCTTTGGTTATTGGGTTCGGCCTAGATTGGTTTGTTTTCGGTTTTTCTTGGTTCATCATGAACCCAACTCCCCACCTACCACCACTCCTTCATTTAAAGCCCATCCCCTTTCTCTCTCTTCATTTACTTCACTATTACTCATCTTACTCTTCTTCTTCCTCCATTACTCTCCCACCCACCCATTTGGAGAGACAAGTACATCTTGTACACCATGAGGGATTTCATGCATCCCCATTTATTTTTAGTCCATGTTGTTCATCTTCTCTTCCTCTACAAGTTTAGGTCTTGAAGTTCTTGATTTCCATGGATGGTTGGGTGTAGATCTAAGTTTTAAATTTTGGTTTTCATATGGATTTTATGGTTTTGATCTATCAAACTTTGTTGTTTTCAAAAATAAGTGGTTCCATGTTGTAGAGAATTTAATTCTGCTAAAGTTTGGCTTTTGAAAAGTTAGATTCCGATTTATTTTGATGAAGTTATGGCCAAAATAATTTTGGTCAAACTTCTATGTTCATCTGCAGCATGAACCGCATGTCGCAGTAGGCCGCATATGGTGTCGCGGTTGGGCCGCATAGGCCGCATGTCACAGTTGAGCCGCATAGATGTCGCGGTTGGGCCGCATGAGTCGCATGTCGCAGTTGAGCCGCATAGATGTCGCGGTTGGGTCGCATGAGTCGCATGTCGCAGTTGAGCCGCATAGATGTCGCGGTTGGGCCGCATGAGCCGCATGTCGCAGTTGAGCCGCATATGGTGTCGCGGTTGGGCCGCATAGGCCGCATGTCGCAGTTGAGCCGCATATGGTGTCGCGGTTGGGCCGCATGAGCCGCATGTCGCAGTTGAGCTGCATATGGTGTCGCGGTTGGGCCGCATGTCGCAGTAGGCCGCATATGGTGTCGCGGTTGGGCCGCATGAGTCGCATATCGCAGTTGAGCCGCATATGGTGTCGCAGTTGGGCCGCATATGCCGCATGAGCCGCATGTCGCATTTGGTCCGCATGCATGTCGCAGAATAGGCTGCATAATGCCTATTTTGGTTGTTTTTGACTGTTATATGTCCTATTTTGACTGAATTATGGCTAGAATTTCTTCTAACTCCCAACACGAAAGTTGTAGATCTTTTTCTTGGCTTCAAGAATGTGTTACCAACTATTTTATGCTAGTTATAGACTCGACCATGCTTAATACTAATTTGACTTTCATACCTTGTCACGAATTGACCCCGACTGTTACTTTGACTAATAATTGATCATGCGTTCCTAGTTGGAACTAAGAGACTGGCTAGTCGTCTTATTGAATTGAATGAATGAGACACGTTCATATTAACTATGAACTATTATAATCGATTGGCCGATCCCGAATATTGACATACAGGCATGTGCAGGCTTCAATTTATTTATTTTTCTATAAAGCAGCATGTGTACTTTATGGTCAAGGCATAATTATTTCGTGGTTAGTTTTGATTGCTGCATTACGCTATGTAAGACCTACAACATAACCGCATGGGTATCGTTGTAGAGTTGGGCATATCGTACTCTGTACGGAAGTACTCATTCTGAATGACCATGATCCACGACATGGGATTTCAATCAACATAGGGGCTATTAAGTTAAATAAAATAATGATTGCATGGAGAGAATGGATTCCCGAGTTCTTACATGGCAGCCCTATTTGGGACTATTAAGTGCCCGACAGGCCGGCTGGTTCCCACAGATACTGCAAATCTGCCACACGGGCAGAGAGCGGTATCTGCTTATAATATTTATTGTATATTGATGACGGGCGTCCCGCTGGGACTCGTCTAATTCATGATTGGCGCAATTGATTGATTGGGTAGACTAGCCTTGCTTGCACATAGTAAGAATTGAGGAATCCTTATTACATATTTTCAGGATAACTTGGAACTCACAGTAGCAAGCCGTAGTAGTTGAATGGCCGTTTAAATTAATTTGTTTGTGTAATGTATCTCCTCTGTTAACTGAGATGATCAGAATGTCAGGACATGACGTGCCAACTTCTGTCCTTGTTTGGTTGGGAGGTTGTTTCGAAGTGTCGTGATACTATATGAATCCCAGTAGAAAGCAGAGATCTATTTATCATATTTTCTCATTACTGGTTTTAATTCCTCATATCGTGCTTCCTTGCGGTACTTGCTATTAGAGGTCTAACCTCTCTGGTTTTGTATGGCCAGATTTAGAGCCAGTCCCCGAGGGCTCAGCTTACTTCCACCTCCAAGATGGTCAATATTAGAGGGATGATCGCAGGAGGACTCGAGTGGGTTCCTTACTTCCCCGCTCGTTTTGTTACTTACTTTATATTTTGCTGTTTGGCACCGACATGTTAGTCGGATTGTCTTGTACTCACTTTTACATAATTGTAATTAAGTCAGACTGTAGCTGATAACAATTGTGTATACTTTACTACATCATCTGGCTATGTTTTGTAAAGCCAGATATCAAGAACATTTTGACTGAGCGTTTGGGATGCCTTACTGCTTTATCTTACATGTTCTCTATTTTTTTTCTTGTTTGAATGATTGAGACAATAAATGAGAATTGACCATAGTAAGACTTTCATGTAGTATGCACCCCCTCGTCTGGTTAGACAACATTGATCGTATTATACGGTATTCATCTACCCGTAATACGTAGCTGGCTGAGTCATTCCCTCGCTCTCCAGTATTCTGGTTCTGGGGCGTGACAAGTTTGACGAGCGAAGCGAAGACGATCAAAGTGCAATCATCCTCGAAGAAATAGAGATGATCATGTCCACAGCTAAAACACCTGCGAAAGACAAGAGCACACACCTGGTGAGATAACCAGGTCCTCAGACGGACGTAACAAGACACATAATATTATGCCAATATAACTGAATATAAATTGCTCAAATAAATAAGTTAATTGAATTATAACATGGTCCAATACACACCTATTGAACTAGCGTACCATCCCCCCAACCAAACAAGGACATGAGATGGTAAACTAATTCATAATGATGTATCTTTCCATGCTATGAATCCAATATGGTATCCGGACCCCAACAAGGTTCAATACCTTCTCATCGGAGTAGTAAGCCACACCTACAACCAAACAAGGACAAGATGTGGCAAACTAATCCGCGACAAGTTATTATTCCAAGCCACGGTCAGATACAAGTACCCAAACTAAAAGTACTCATACCTAACGGATAAAGGCGCCTAACCAAATCTAAATGAATGCAATTTTAAGAACAGTTTATGGTCGCATGACTACCGGGTCAAGTCAAGAAAATATCAATACAGTACCTCAGTAGCGAGTCACAATACCATATACTATTCCTCAGTATCGAACGAGTCTATAGCATATAGTCTACCTATCGTTCCTCAGTAGCGAGCGAGTCTACGATAGATAGGGTGGTAGTCAATTTCCAATCGTGTTCTTTCCGCCCAATGCCAACTCATAACTGCTAAGTCTTCTAGCATGCAACTCTATTAGCAGTTATTTCCTAACGCACGGCTTATACGTACTGGTGGCCAGCCAATCACGCATGTCCGAGTCCTATATGTGACTCACAACAACGTGGTATAAATGTGCCAAGGCATATGAATGCAACACACAAGGTGGTCCCTTAAATCTAGGTTTAATGTGTAAAAAAAATAAAATACATAGCAGGTAGTATAACTGAACAGCAAGTTCTAACATGTTATGCCATGTATCACAGTTTATTTTGCATAAAAATAATAATGAATAATGCATAAAATATGAGCTAAATAAATAAACAACAAATAGCAAGGTGTCTTGCCTGATAGGACGCCTGGTGTACTGCAATGGTCAATGTGGCACGAACTGCGACTTCGGGTAACTACACAAGGTAACCTCTGATGGTGGCACAGACAGTTTTATTGGGTCCAGAAGGGTCAAATTAGTTAGGGTCAATAGGTGGAAGGAAAGAATTGGCAAAGGGATAGGAAGATTGGGATTGGTCATGGACATGAGATCGATCGATAGAATTTGGATAATTAATATATATGAATTTAGAAAATATTTATAATAGTTGAAAAATAATGTTAGAAATATATATATGTATATATATAGAAAAATTATCTAAGGCTAGGACTAAACTTTTGAAAATATATATAGGGCCAAGCCCCGATATGACCTTTTTGTTGCAAAATAACTTTTTAGGAAATTATGTATATTTATATTAAAAGATAATAATAATAACTGCATATAATAATCTTTGGACATAGTAATACTAATTACTTATCTTAACATAACAAAATACATAAATATATATACTATCAATAATATCACTTAAATAAAAATATTTAGTACTATAATGCCATCAGCAGAATATTCTCATATATGAATTAAATACAAAAAAAAAACTAGAAAAGGATATAATAATAATAATATTAATAATAATAATAATAATAATAATAACAATAATAATAATAATAATTAGAGATAATAACTAATGGGCAGCTGACTGCTACTCTTCTTTAAACCATCAAAAGCAACAAAACACAAGTGTCCAAAAACCAAGAAAACAACAAAATAAATAACTAAAAAAACAGGGAAGAAACAAATCTACTGCTGTGAGTGAACGGTGAGAAGTCAGTGAGGGATAGAGAGTGGAGGATTAGAGGGAGGAATCGAGAGAGAGAGAGAGAGTTGCGGTCGGGAGAGAGGAAGGAGCTCGGGAGAGGGGGCGCTCAGGCGGGGTTGGCCACGGTTGCGACGGGAGGATCGGATCTGGGTATGTGCGGGTCGGCGCGGCTGGAGGCGGCGCGAGAATCGCCGTCGCTCACGGTGGTGGGGCGGCGCGCTCTCGGCGCTAGCACGGCGGCCTCACGGAGGAGCAGAGAGGAGGAAGACGGAGGGGTGAGGGAGCGGAGTCGACCGGCGCTTGCGGCGGGGCGCTGCTCCGGCGGAGAGAGGGGAAGAAGGGAGCGGACGTCTCCGGCGAGAGGAGGAGCGGGAGAGGAAGGGTTTACGGTGGAGGGTGCTCCGAGGGGGCGGAGGCTCACCGGCGACTGCGGGCGGCGCAGGGGAGGCTGCACTCGCGGAGGTGGAGGCGCCGGGGTCGGCGCTCGCGGATCCGGCCGGCGGCCATGACGAGGTAATCGGTGGCGGAAGCGGTGTGGGTGTTGGTGTTCTTTTTTTTCGCTGTGGTGTTTCTGGGATTTTGGCGGTGGCGATTTTGGCTGCCGGTGGTGGTGAATTGGGTGTCGGACTGCGCAGGGTGTGGGCGACTGCTGGGATGGGGTCGAGATGAGCTGCGGAGACAAGGGGCGGCGGTGGTGATAAGGGAAGATGGTCGGGTGGTGGCTGAGATGGGTAGTAGCCAGTTTTTGGTGGTGGTGGTGATGGTGGTGGTTTGGGGTTGTCGGCGATGGTCGTGGTGATGATGATGGTGTTGGCAGGGGTCTTGGCCAGTAGAGGGTTCAGGAGGAGTCTGGGGACCGAGATGCCGAGGTCGGGAAGGTAGCCGGTCGACCCTGGGACTCGTTGGGCAGAGGTGCTCAAGTAGCTGATGATGATGGTCGACTTCAGCCGCGGTGGGGGAATTTCATGGTGGTGCTGACGCTGAAACAAGGTGGGTGAAGGTGTTGGCAGTGGTTACGTCGCCGACGGAGGCGGCCGGGACAGGCAGCTTGGTTTAGGTTTAGGATTTGGGTTGAATCAATGATGTTGTCAGGTCGTGTCGGATGTTGTGGGGATTCGTGTCCAGGGTGTTGGACACGAAGGAGAGGGAAGATTTGTATATGTAAAAAGAAATAACCTATTGGAAAGACACCCAGGGTCGGTCCCGAGGCCGTCACGTTTGACACGAGGATGGATGGAACACCGACACGAGGCACGCTTATTTGTGGAGAAATCTGTAGAATAATTTATGGAGGAAACAATATGGAAGCTCCCCTATTTATAGGGTTGAAAAAATCTTAGTAGATAAGGATTAGGAATATTTAAATCCCTTTCGATAATTCACCTATTAATTTAAATCAATTCAATAATTTCAAATCCAAATCCAAATCAATTTAAATCTAATTAAATTCCATCTTTTAGTTTAAAATCAAATAAGATAAATCAAATTTCAAATATAGATATTAATTTACTATTTAAATCAATCCATAAAATCAAATCGAGATTTAAATTGCCACAATAATTTTAAAATATATTTTCCAAAAATACTAATAATAATAATTTCAAAAATAATAAATATTTTTAAATATCTTTTTGAATAATAAAATATTAATATCAATAAATTTCGAAAATGGAATTATATATATGAATTCAAATTCATGTATCTCATATGCAAGAAATATTTGCAGAAAAAATAGTTTTCTAAATTACCACTATTAAATAAGATAGCCTTTTACGAATAAATAAAAGTAATAAGTTTGGGCATCTCGATACGATACTTTTCACAACTTTAAGTAAAATACAAATACAAATAATTATTATATATATTATCTTGAAACTATAAAAATAGAAAAATGTTTTTCTAAAATACGTACGCTCGCACATATTCGAACTCGTCGAGCAATTTAAAAAAAACAAAATTTTGCGCACGACGTACAATACAGCTACGCGACGTACAAATACAAAATAATAATCAGTACCAAATTTATAAAAAAAAATAGTAGAAATTTAGGGGTTTTACAGATGAGGAGGATGGTGGTGTAGGTGTCTCAGGAGAAGGGACAGACGCAGGCAAGGTACTTAGCACTGGCACTGTGGGTACTGGTCCTGCAGTTTGCTTCTCTCTCCTGTTGTAGGTAAGTAACTCCCCCTGAGCCGTAGGCCTAACACTTCTCATCCCCTCCCCCTGTTCCGCTTCACCTTCATATTCCTCCTCAACCATGTCTCTATGCCAAACTTCTAAATCGGTTACCACCAAGTCCATCTCCCCCTCTCGCCTTATACTGGTAGTATTAGGCGTGTTGTGCGAAGTTCCCTCCTGGCGGTAATATGGCTCATGCTCCCGGAAGTGGACATCCATACTAACAAATATCTTCTTCTCTACTGGACTCTAGCACACATACCCCTTCTGAGTCGCTGAGTAGCCCACGAAGATGCACATGACCGCTCTAGGGTCAAGTTTTCCAACTGATGGTCTGTTGTCCTTTACAAGACACACACACCCGAACACCTTCAGTGGAAGTATCCCACTATTATTGCCGTGTAACACTTCACATGGAGACTTCTATCCCAGGATTTTGAAGGCATCCTGTTGATAAGTTGAGCTGCTGTCAACACTGCATGCCTCCTTAGATGTTGTGGGACATTCATGTCGATCATCATACTTTTTGAGGTCTCCAGAAGGTGTCGGTTCTTCTTTTCTGCTACTCCATTTTGTACTAGTGTGTATGCACAAGTGGTCTGATGCTGTATGCCGTGTGCTGACAAGTACTCTGCAAGTGTCCTGTTGGTATATTTCGTGCCATTGTCCGACCTCAGTACCTTCACCACTAAATTGTACTGAGTCTGGACATGCTTATGAAAGTCCCGAAAACAAGCAAATACTTCACTCTTGTTTTTCATCAAATACAGCCAGGTGACACGAGATGCACAATCAATAAAGGAAACAAAGTACTTATACCCATTCATAGTGTTAGTAGCGCATGGACCCCAAACATCAGAATGTACTACCTCAAAAGCAAAAGAGCTCTTATGACCAGTACCAACATATGAGCTCCTGGTAAGTTTTCCTAACTTGCATGTATCACATGCTAGTTTCTGTTTTTTTGATTTTGCATACATCTCTGGATACAACTTACTTAGAGTATCAAAGGAAGAATATCCCATCCTCCTGTGATAAAGTAGCAAAGTATCTTCAGTCCTTATGCTGCAGCTCTCCCATTCCAGCCTTCTCTGCCATAGATACCAATGCTGCGTCCAGTCCTTCTCGATCTAGGTACCACAGTCCCTCATGCCAAGTGCCAGTCCCAAGTCTTCATCCCGTCACTTTCTCTTGGAAGATCACCTTAGGAATATCAAAAAAAATAATGCATTTCAGTTGGTGAATTATAGAACTAATAGACAAGAGACTGACTGAAAAGGATGAAGCATGTAACACATTGGATAATCTTACTGAACATGTACAATTAACAGTACCCTTACCGACCACTGGTTGGAAAGTGCCATATGTAATCTGTATGGTGTCTGCTGATGCTAGGTGAGTGTATGAAGAAAACTCACTAGCGTTTTCGGTCACATTTCGAGATGCTCCTGAGTCGATAATCCAGTCTGACGTTTTAAGGAAAGACATAGATGCAAGAGCGAGTGACTCGTCAGTACCTTCTGATGGGTGGGCATACATAGCGGCGTTGCCTCCAACGAAGAATGGGGTGGATGTCTCTCCTTCGGTGGACGCTCTGTGCTTTTTCTCCAGCAGGTCCAGCAGTGCCTGATCCTCCTCAGTAAAGGTGCCACCAGCTCCTCCATTCCTTTCTGCTACCAGCAGGTTTGTCCGATAACCTTCTCGGCTGCCTCGTCGGCCTTCTCAACCATGACCACGTCCACCATATCCTCGTCCACGTCTACCACCTGAGTCTCTCTCCTTAGGTGGTTTGGTACAAGCATACCGATGATGGCCTATCTCTCCGCAGTTGTAGCACTGTCGATTGTGTTGCCAGAGCTCTCCCTTGGGTCCTGTGTCGCCTGAGCTAGTAACCGCTAGTGCTGACTTTGCTTCGGGGGGACCACCTGTCCCGCCTGTAGTTTGATGTACATCGCCTCCTGGATCATGGCTGAGATAGTCTCCTCGAGATTATGAATCTCTGGTTGTGCGAGGAGTAAGGCTGTCCTCTGTGCAAATGCAGTATTCAGCCCTTTGAGGAATTTTATCGTCCTCTCCTGCAGACACACATGTCTCTCCTTGCACTTTGGGTCCCCGCAGCTTGCTCGTTTTGAGGAGTGATCATAATCCAGCCAGAGACACTCCAACTCTGTGGCGTACTTCTGCACCGTCTTCTCTCCCTGTACAGTGTCGTCGATCTCTCCTTTTATCTGGAAGATCCGTAAGTTGTTTCCCACACCATCATAGGTTCTCCTTAGCTTCTTCTACATGTCTTTCACCATCTCAATTTTATCTACTGTGGAGGCAATAGACTGGACTAAGGAATTGAGAAGCCAGATGTAAATTACCATATGAGTGGATTTCCATTCGTCGCGTCCTGTCGAGCCCTCGTCCGGCTCTGTCTTCTCGCCCGTCAAGAATTCCTCCAGGTTCTTTCCTGCATGGGTTCTTCTCACCCGCCGTGACCAACTCAGATAGGTGGCTGGTCCGTCCAGCTTCAGATCGATGGAGGGTAGTTCCAACTTTGGCGGCGTTCGTGTCGTGCTCTCACCAGCCAACACCTTCATCAACTTCATCAACGTCGCCACATCGTCAGCATCCAGCTTCTTGAGGATCACCTCAATCGATGCTTCCTCTCCGATTACGTCACGCTTGCTCCACGACTCACGCTCGTCTTTTACTAGATCTGAACATGTCTGATTTCATCGGATCTAGTCATCGGAATCTCCTTTGTCCTCGTCGTCTTCTTCATCTTCGTCGGCCTCAGATGGAGGCGCGCACTACGACAACCACAGCGGCAGCAGTCAGCCGCAACAGCAACAGCCAGCCGCGGCAGCGGCAGCAGTGGCCGCAGCAGCAGCAGTCAGCCGCGGCAGCAGTAGCCGCAGCAGTCGCAGCAGGTGGGCGGGAAAGAAGAGGAAAGAAGAGGGGTTAGAGTTAGGGTTTTGGTGGCGGCTAGGGTTTGTGAAAAGGTGGCTCTGATACCATGTTGAGATTGATTGATATGTTTTATTGATAATCTCATAGGTTTTGTATAGCCTTTACATCATGGAATATCCAATGGAATATCCTGTGGCATATTCTGGCATCCCAAATATGTCTTCAGGATATTTTCATACTAAATATAACATATTCTCTTACTAAATATATCAACAGAAATATGTAGATGTTTACAATACAAGGCATGTTATAGAAGGGATAATTAAGAATGTACTTACACCTGAAACAAATAGATTTAGGCACTCTTAGTTTATGTGGAATTCTTTTCAGAGTTAATTCAATCTTGTTTCTTCAGAACCTGTTAACATCAAGAATTCAGGCACTCTTTATTTATGTGGAATTCTTCTAATGGTGCCATCCAATTCAATCTTCATGCTCTCTTTACTAAATCTTTCATGATTTTTTTTTTGGACTTGGAATTTCAGGAACTCTTAGTTTCTGGAGCTAGCGATGATTTGCTTATAATCTGGAGCGCTGATCACATCCATGATTCATGTTATTATTTTATTAGTCAAAAAATTTTGACACCAACAAAGTCATTAGCTCAAGGGTAGCTTTTCTCTTTTAACCTTCAAGGGTAACTTTTCTCTTATAACATTCAGCAATCTTCCAAGTCCTTTTTTTTCCTAGATAATGATGTACAATTTGAAATGAAATGACAACTATAGAAAAGTTTCTCATGATATTGACTATTTTTATAGGCAAACTGTGTCATATTATATGAGATAGGATAATCTAATCTGAAAATACTTCTGCTTACCATTATGACATTTTGGTCCTTGGGTTCATGGTATCTAATGGGTCTAATTCTGTGTTTTACATATGTAGATTCATTATAATGAAATTCATCAGAACTTTTTTGCATGAAATTCTACTTTCATGTTTGATTTGTGGGTTGCTCTGCTCGGTATACCCTTTCTAATGGAGTTCTCCCTCAGTCCCCCATGCATACCAAGAGTCTTGTTGTTCTTAAGAGACAAGTGACTAAATGTTATATCTGCCATAGTTATGGTCTGCATCCACTATAGTGGTTTCTTAACTAAGCCAATTTCTTTATTATCTGTCAGTTACTACTGAAGAAGATCGATCATGTTGCCAAAGAAAACCCAAACAAGCGACCAATTCAGAGATATATGACAAAATGCAAGTGCTCATACAAATGGACAAACATCCTGCTGAAGAGTTGCACCCACAAACTAAGGTTATCTTGTGCTTCTGACTTTTGTATTCTATTAGAAGTCATGATTTCTTTTGCTAGTCATTTCCACAATTTGGTGTCGGGATAATATTCGAGGATGAGGAGGATTCAGCTCAGTACTATAAGTTCGAGGATTCATCTCAGTACCTGTGTTAGTACTTCATTATTTAGTGAATGTCGACACATATTGTGAAACTGGCAACTATTAAAATCAAAATTTTATGCGATAGACTGCAATTATCTCAGTAAAGCTTGGACACTGGTCTACTGTCATATACCATGTTAAACATGCTGAACTTTTTATAAAATCTGGTTAAAGTTTATTTCTGATACTACGTTGAGTTGCTACCACTACACCAAAACTCTAAAACTCTAAGATATTTATTCTAGAAATTTGATGTAAAGATAAATTTCAATTTAGTATTCCATATTCATAGGATTCTTGATATATAATACTTCTTCGAACAAAAAGAGTGCTACTCAATAATCTTATTAAAATAGTTCAAAATATTGACAAAAAATGAAATATTTTTCATTGTTGGCAAGGGAGTGGAGGATGCACCGATAATGGACAAGTTGGTGAAACTAATATTGGTGTGGCTCTGTTTCTTTGTGCTACATGTCTTGAATTTAGATAAGGATGGGAAGGTAAGTTGTAGGAATATTGATTTTGTTTTGTCCTTTTCTTTTGATGCACTTGTTTTATTCAATACATCATAGTTATTATTATTATTTTGAGTGTTTCTTTGGATCCAATTTGGACGGTTATTCTGTTTTAGTTTTCAAGTCATGAAAGAAAAAAAATCTTATTTCATGAAAAAAAAATCATATATGGTTCATTCTTCCTCAGACCCCAGTTTAACATTTTTTTATTATTTGTAATTGATTAATTGAACATTACCTTATGTTTGTTGTGACGTCTACGACCATGAAGGAACTCTCAAATGAAAGCAATACTTGTTGTCTCAACAATGCTAAAGTTAAAAGTTCAGGTAATAAGAATGTATGTCACCTGATACTGAAGATTGGTTTGTTTCTCGGTACTGTTTCTATTTTAGCCAACTTCTCATAAATAAATTAGTTTTGTATATGACACTTGCTTCGATTTGCCAAGGAAAATTTTGTTAGTTTCTGATTAGTTGCCTTCAAATAAACTGCGACAAGGGCTTACTCCAGTTGAAAGCCGAGGTTCATATTATCTAAAACTCATTGCAAATGCAATCTAGATACGGTATAAAGATATAGTATCATACAAATGACATATATAACTACCTACCCTATCTCTCTCTCTTTCTCTCTCTCTCTCACTCTCTTCTCGGGGTTGCCTGAGGTATACCTTCTCCACTATATTGAATCATACTTTTTTTAGGGTTTATAATCTTTCTCCTATATCAGTAGTAGATAAAGCTAGGTTTTTTCCTGGAAATTAGAATGAGGGGCATAAAATTCACGGGGATTCTGTATTATTGGGTTCTCTATAATATATAAACAATATACACAAGAAAATAAAATTTCAGGCATCAAATTCCATGGATCATATTCCGGATAGATGGAAATACATGGGAATACAGAGTACCCGGTTCTCAAGATGGAAATCGTATTCCCTCACTTGGTGGGAGTCTGATGGGATTCCTTATTACCAGGAATTCTGAATTGGACATACGCCGAACACAAAATAATGGATGAGAATATCAAATTCATATCCATATTGCCGTGTATCAAAACGCACCAAATAGTTTCATGAAAATATATTTCTGGAATAATCCTTGAATATATACAAAGGTTCTGGGTCAGGGACTCTGGCACTTGCATTTTATGTGGGTTACGAGATATGAATAGTCAAAATCATGTCTCTAATTGCAAGTGCTATAAGATTTTAATTTACCTTGTAGATGTTAAGAAACTTAATATTCAACCACATAAATATTCATGTTAAAAGTATGTACACATATATGTAGTTGCTTCTTCGTGTCTAGATTTTGCTATTTTTTCCCACTTGGAGATGCCATGTAAATCACCATGTGCCCATGCCCACTAATCATAGATTTTCTTGTTATTGATGCTCTTCCTTTTCTGTTGGATATTAATGTGTAGATGACATAAAGAATGACAAAGGCTGTTGATGTAGTCGTTGGAAGTGAGGGTGTGAAGGGCCATATTTTTTTTTCACCCAAGAAGGCAACGATAAGCTTACTACCTATCCTAGAGTAGTAATTTGCAGTTTACTTTTGAATCATTCTTGTAATAATCATATAATCAGATGACCTATTTTAGCATAGAACCATTATTCATGCGAGTTGTATTCACTATTTTCATGTCCGACCACAGTTTCAGGGAGTATCTCTGGGCTGAAGCCGGGGTGTAGGAAATAATAATGTCTTGTTCTCATTGCTAGGGTTTGTTACAATATATATAGTGTCTACATTTGGGCTTATGGGTATGGGCCATATTTACATTGCAAATATTATCTTATAATCTAACACCCCCCTCAAGTTGGAGCATGTAAGTCACAAATGTCCAACTTGGGAAGAAAAGAATCGAACACTTGCTTTCCAAGGGGCTTGGTGAAGATGTCAGTCAGTTGAGAAGAAGTAGGAACATGCGAGGCTATTACGGTGCCATCTCTAATAGCATCGCGAACAAAATGCAAATCCACCTCAATATGCTTACTGCGCTCATGAAATACCAGGTTCTGAGCCAGGTGCAGGGCTGACTGACTGTCACAATACACCGACATAGAAGACTCCTGGCGAACGCCCAAATACACCAATAACTCCTTCAACCATTTCAACTCACAAACGAGCGCAGCAAGAGATCGGTATTCAGCTTCAGCGGAAGATCGGGAAACAGTTGATTGCTTCTTGGTCTTCCAAGAAATAGGAGACCCCCCCCAGAAACACCAACCAGCCTGTAACAGAGCAGCGAGTCAAAGGACAACTGGCCCAGTCGGAATCACCCCAACCAGAAAGACGGAGATCACAATCGGCTTTCAAAAGAATACCCTGTCCTGGTGCATTTTTGAGATATCTGACAACTCTCAAAGCAGCATGCCAATGATCTTGTCGAGGCTCTTGTAAGAATTGAGACAAGATATGCACAGCATAGGCCAAGTCAGGGTGAGTAAATGATAGATAAATCAACCTTCCAACCAGCCTCCGATAAGTCTCTGCATCCGCCATGCTTGGACTAGTCGATTCTGCCAGCTTGTGATTGGGCTCCATGGGAAAACCGGCAGGACGAGACCCCATCAAACCGCATTCTGAAATGATGTCCAAAGCATACTTCCTTTGACACAAATAAATTCCTTCCGCACTCCGAGCCACCTCTATGCCAAGAAAGTACTTCAACACACCAAGGTCCTTCATGTGAAAGCAAGAACTAAGGTACTTTTTGAAAGCATCTAAAGCACCTGTGTCATTACCAGACACAATCATATCATCCACATAGATCAAAACATGCAACTCTACCTTCCCTTTAAAAAAAGAGAAAAGAGAATAATCGGAATGTGATTGAATAAATCCATAGGATATCAGAGAAGCAGTAAGCTTAGCGAACCAACAACATGGTGCCTGTTTCAATCCATATAGAGACTTACACAGGCGACACACTTTGTTGGGTTCACTATGCGAAAAACCTGGCGACAACTTCATATACACTTCTTCTGTCAGATCTCCATGAAGAAAAGCATTGTGCACATCCATCTGGTACAAAGTACTGGGGCAAATGTCTCTGAATAATCGATCCCCTCAACCTGATGATTACCGAACACAACCAGCCGTGCCTTTAAGCGCTCAACACTTCCGTCAGATTTGTACACCCATCTACTTCCCAATGCTTTCTTCCCAGGAGGCAAATCGACAAGACTCCATGTCCCATTATTTTCTAGAGCCTGTATTTCAGTTTGCATAGCCGCGCGCCAGCCCGAATCTTGCGAGGCCTGGCGATATGAAGTAGGCTCAACACCTGCAGTGATAGCTGCAAGAAAACCTCTGTGTCCAGCAGTAAATATGTCATAACTTAGAAATTGTGTTAGAGGATACGAAGTACCTGAGGAAGTGACGGGAACAGATAAACTGTGGTGAAGGGGGGACTTTTACTTCGAACAGCATTTGTCACAAAATCCTGTAATCGCACTGGCTGTGATTTCTTTTGCATTCCTCTTCTCAATACTACCTCATCGGGCACCTCTGGCAACACTGTATCCCCTGTATTATTAGTAGTATCCGTATCACCCCCAGTGGACTCTCTTGTCAATACTTCTGCATCTACCTGTGCATCCTGGCTACTCGATGTCGAGCCACCAGCAACCACTCCGGCCTCAGCAACCGTAGCTGGCACCATCCCAAAAGCCTCTAAATCGTCTCCTGGCACTTCGACAGATGTATGGCGTGTCGCAGAAGACATCTCGCTAGCAGAGTCACACCCAGGAAATTCTTTTTCATAAAAAGTAACATCACGGGACACAAAAAATTCACCAGTCTCCAAATCATACAGTTTCCATCCCTTTTTATCAAGTGGATACTCAACAAAGATACATTTTCTGCTCATGCTAGCAAATTTATCATGTCGGGATTTCAAATCATACGCATAGCACAGACAACCAAAAATACGTAGATGATCATACGAAGGAGCCGAGCCATATAAAACTTCATAATAAAACTTAAAATACAAGATACTAGAAGGGGTTCTATTTATCAAATAACATGCAGCCAGAACACATTTTCCCCAAAAATCTATGAAAAGAGAACCCTGAAATCGCAATGCCCTGGCTACATTTAAAATATATCGATGTTTTCTTTCCACCCTTCCATTCTGTTGAGGTGTCTCAACACAGGATGTTTGGAACAATATACCTTGAGATGAAAAATAATCTCGTAAACAATTAAATTCAGTGCCATTGTCACTCCGCATACGATGTATATCAGCCCCAAACTGACGCTTCACCATAGCAATGAATTTAAGAAACGTAGAATAAACAGCAGACTTATCCGTCAACAAAATAACCCAAACAGCTCTAGAAAAATCATCCACCAAAGTCAAAAAATATCGTGCCCCATTAGATGACGGAACATGATATGGTCCCCACAGATCACAGTGTATAAGTTCAAAGCATCTCAAAGCACGACTACTACTATCAGGAAAGGCATCACGAGTCTGTTTAGCTTGATGACAAATATTACAAGTCTTATGAGAAAACACACTAGTACCAGAGAGAGAAGGTAAAGTCTGCATTACTTTATCTGAGGGATGCCCCAGTCTACTATGCCAAACCTCGGAATCATTCTCTTTGCATGCCAGGATCACCGAAGCCAAAGAAGCTGGAACCTCCCCCAAGAAGTAAAGTCCACCCCTTTGTTCACCTGCTCCAATCACCATCCTCGTACTTCGATCCTGAACAAAACACAAATCAGGAGTAAATAACATATTACAATTTCTGGCACCAATCAATTGGGAGACAGAGATCAAATTGTAAGTCAATGTCGGAACATAAAGAACATCCGTCAACACCAACGAAGCAGTCAAAAATACTTTGCCTCTCAGAACAGCCTCAATAGTGCTCCCATCAGGCAAAATCATAGGACAGAAAGGGCCCTCAAAACAATCAACTAAACAGTCACGAGAGCCTGTCGCATGAAGAGTAGCCCCAGTATCGAATATCCAAGGGACAGAAGAATTCTTACCCATCAGACGATCAGAGTTTGAAGAACCAGGATTGGAAGAATCGTCGTTACCCAGCAAGCTCATCAGTTTCTGCCATTGTTCACCTGAGAGTGGTGAAGGATACCCTCCATGCATCATATCCGCCGAACTCCCAGCAAGACCAGCAGGGACACCATGACCGGCAGCGATGACATGATGAACAACCCCTGCGCCACCAGCACCACGTCCCCCATCACGTCTCTGTGGTGGTGCCGGGCCTCTGCCACTACCACCACCACGTCCGCCCTTATGCCGAGGACGAGTCTCCCACCACTCTGGATAGCCAATCTTGGCAAAGCAAGTTGCAACATCATTACCTGTTTTCTTGCAATGAGTACAGACCATACCTGATTTGTCCCTGGAATATGAGGTTCTACTATTAGAAGTAGTAGAAATACGAGGTGAAGACTTGATAGCCAGCGCCATCACCTCCTCAGTAGCGGATTGGATCTGAGATTTTTGCATATCCTCCTCCTCACGGACTGCCTGGTATGCCCGATCTAAACATGGCTGAGGATCCTGAGCCAGAAGATTAGATCGGTTATGACCATACAACTCAGCATTCAACCCATACATAAAGTTCAGAAAGTGGTCTTCATCCCTTATAGCCTGTAGCTTGGCAGCAAGTTCACCACAGGTACAAGTAGGCAATGGAAAATAAGCAGCTTGTTCATCCCACAAAGACTGCAAATTTCCAAAATAGGTTTCCACAGACATCGACGTCGTTTGTTTACACTCGGCCAAAGCCACCTTAATTTGTTGCTTCCGAGTGCCGTTGCTAACAACAAATCTTTTCGCCAATAAGTTCCACAATGGATAAACCTCCTCAAAGTACGGCAAAGATTTCTTCAGAGACGGATCAATGGTATTAAGAACCCATTGAACCAATAGCGCTTGCACGCATCTCCAATCAAGCAATTTGCTAGCATCATTAACATGTTTGACTTCAGTACCCTCCAGAAAAGTGATATTTCGCCTAGAGATCAGGGAGAGACGTATCGACCGAGACCACTCAGCATAGTTTGGTCAACGGAAAACAATAGGAGTAATGATATTTCCTGGTTGATCAGCAGAACTCAGAAAATATGGATCCTTCAGATTAGGATAATTTGGGTTATGTGTACTGCCACCGTCGGTCGCGACGGAGTAGCTAGATGTAGCATCATCTGCCATCGCGGATGTCGGATGTACAAAAATTTTGTACAATGCCGACGAATCGGCCACTGATGGACATGGTCGGCGGCGAGTCGGCCGCGATCAGGGGCGCCTGATCTGGCGCGTAGGGGCGAGTGGATGTCGGGTGTACAAAAATTTGTACAACTCCGACGAATCTGCAAAAGAGATAAAAGAGATATATATATATATATATATATATATATATATATATATATATATATATATATATATATATATATATATTGTTTTTTTTCACAAACCGAAAAAACTTTGCTCACAAATCGAACAAAAATACTTTGCTTTCCTGGTTGCTTTTGCAAACCAAAAAAAAAAACCAGAAACTTTTGCTTTTGCTTTCCTGGGAAAGGCTCTGTCGACCAGGGGCGTAGTGGTTGCTGGTATCACAAACCAGAAGCTTTTGCAAAAAAAAAAAAAAAGACGGCCGGTGCAGTCGGGATCAGGGGTTCCTCGGCGCAATCGGCGCACGGTCGGAAGTCAGCGCGGTCGGCGACGCGATCGGCACAGGCGCGCGGCGGATCAGTGGTTCCTCGGCGTGTTCGGCGCGATCGAAGCACGGTCGGAAGTCAGCACGGTCGGCGCGGTCGGCGCAGAAGCGGGGTAGGGTTTTTCGGAAGATGGCGGCTAGGGTTTTTCGGGAGGCTCTGATACCATGTAGGAAATAATAATGCCTTGTTCTCATTGCTAGGGTTTGTTACAATATATATAGTGTCTACATTTGGGCTTATGGGTATGGGCCATATTTACATTACAAATATTATCTTATAATCTAACAGGCTTTATGGCTTCCATGTTCATGCCCTTGGTGATACTACAAATGGCTGCATGTCCATTGGTAACTTCATTTTATTTTTGGTTCAATAAGAAAATTTCCACAGAAAAGTTTTGGCTGAACTGATTGTTCTTTTGTCATTATTATGATCATTTGTAATACAGGGGCTCATTACAATCCTGCTGGAAAGGGGCATGGAGCTCCTGACGAGGAGGTTCGACATGCTGCTAATCTTGGCAATGTGAAGGCTGAAGAGGATGGTATAATTTTTATTCTTTTATGTTTTTTGATATAGTTATCATTAGCGGATATGCTGGGGCTCCCCCAACCCCAAATCTCAGTATCTTACATTGACCCCCTTCATTACACTTTGGAGCTCCTCTATAGGCGAGGCCAATTCATCCATATTATATTATTCTTAACAGTGTTGTCTTTTTTTCTTGTCATTCTTCAGGGACTGCTATATTTACCATTGTTGACAGCCAGGTATACGACACTTTCATATTTTTTTTCAACCTGAAATTAACTTATAGAATGATTAGTTCTCTTCCACTTTCAAAGCCTTTATTTATTTATTTTTTTTATTGATTTATCATCTTTTTATCTGCAAATTCCATTGCATGGACCAAATTCCATAATCAGGAGGCTGTTGTTGTCCATGCTGATCCTGATGATCTTGGAAAGGGTAATCTTTCTGCCTAATAATAGTATACTAGTTAAAAAAACCTACTACGATTCCACATATACTACTTTCAGTACATAGTTTGATGATATTGTCCTTCAGCACCAAAAACATGAATAAACAAGTAACATATTTAAAATATATATCTACCCTCCTTCAATATCGCTTTGAAATCAAAATCACACAACTTATAGCCTTAACTAGAATGGAGACTGATAGTTCATGTACTAATTCCTTCCATTGTCATCTTAAAACTTCCTCTTTTTCCTTTGGGGATTTGCTGGGGACAGGAAGAGGATTGTATTTTGTACCCTCTTCATGAGGTTAGGATCAAACGAGGAAAATGTAATTTTTGGTGGACCCAGATGCACAAGCATTGCTTCTTCTTTATTTTGTTTCTTTGATGCAAGTTATTATCTACTAGTGTCCTTGACTAATTGATATCGTTTTGTTTACTCTATCCAGAAGGCTTAACTTCACGATCTTGTAATAGAAGTCATAGTCTGCTCTATACACTTTTGGGTCTTTTTTCAGCATTAGAAGAGCACAACAAATCTGGGCCTCATATCATAACCGAAAGGTAGTGTATCTATCATTTTGTGATTGTGGTGGAAAGCTGGAACTAGTGGTAAATGATTTCTGAGCATACCTGTCGATAATTCACTGCTTTATTTGTATTGCTTAAAACTTCTTTGGTTATGATACAGATCAATTTATTAGATTCTTGGGAGAACACAAGCATCAATGATATAGAACATTTTGTATTTTAACTGCTTTTACCTTTTACTATGAAGGGAGCAAACAGTCTGTCCAGGGTCAGAAATAAAATTGTTGAAAATGCTTTAATTGAAGTCTGTGAAATGACAAATTCAGTGGATGTTAACTATTTAGTAATTTCCATGTCTCTCTTGTTTGCTGATGAATATTTTTATTTGACAGCACACGGGGCTTAGGGAAAGCATTTGCTCACGAATTTCTGCTCTCTGGGGATCTTGTTGTGGTAACTTCAAGGAGGTGCTATTAGAAAACTCCAAAAATTTGTAGCGGCCGGACCGTGAGTTGGACTTTGGTATTTCCTGAATGATAAAGTAATGTATAAATTTTTGTTGAAATTGAGTGATTTTATTGATTGAGTCTCATAGATTTTATATAGCCTTTACATGATGGAATATCCAATGGAATATCCTGTGGCATATTCTGGCATTCCAAATATGTCCTCAGGATATTTCCATACTAAATATAACATATTTCCATACTAAATATACCACCAAATATGTTCTCAGTATATTTCCATACTAAATATAACATATTCCGATACTAAATATACCAACACTCTCCCTCAAGATGGACGAAAGATATTCACTAAGCCCATCTTATCACATCCTCTGGTCATGCTCACAAAGCTAAGTCCTTTGGTCAGTCCGTCTGCTACCTGATGCTTTGTTGGAATGTGGCCTAGCTCCAGTAGTCCACTAACCAACTTCTCTTTGATGAAGAACCTATCGATCTCGATACGTTTGGTCCTGTCATGCTGTACTGGATTGTTGGCAATACTAATAGCTGACTGGTTATCGCATCACAGCTTCATCTTGGCTCCTTGATCCAGCTTCAGCTCCACCAGCATATCCTTCAACCAAAGTAGCTCTGCAACTCCCAAGGCCATAGCTCTGTACTCCGCTTCAGCTGTCGATCTAGCTACCACTGACTGCTTCTTACTCCTCCAAGAGACCAAGTTGCCTCCTAAAAAGACGCAGTACTTCGAGGTAGATCTCCTGTCATCAGCACAACTAGCCTAGTCAGAATCACAGTAGCCCTCGATGTCCATGTGATTATTCTTCCTGAACATCAGTCCCTTCCCGGGGGCATCCTTCAAGTATCTAAGAATATATCTAGACGTGTGTGGATCAAATAGATCAGCTTATCTACCAATCTCTGATATCTATCCACGGTCAACTAGTTCTCCGACTTTAGCATCCAGCTTGAACTTCTGGTCTATCGGTGTCGTAGCTGGTTTACATCCCATCATTCTTGTTTCCGTGAGTAGGTCTAGTGCGTACTTCCTCTGAGAAAGAACAATTCCCTCTGTATTTCGAGCAATCTCAATCCCAAGGAAGTATCGAAGAGGGCCAAGATCCTTCACCTCGAACTCCTTGCCAAGCTTTCCCTTGAGTTGGGCGATCTTCTGTGCATCATCGCCTGTGATAATCATATCATCCACATACACCGCAAGCATGGTGATGTGGCCTCCACTTCGTCTGAAGAACACAGTATAATCAGCATTGATCTGCTGATATCCCATCCCTATCATTGCTCTCCTGAACATGTCAAACCACGCTCGAGGAGACTACTTCAGTCCATAGAGGGACTTCTTCAGCCTGCAGACCTTGCCTTTTGTCTGATTGGTGCCGAATCCTGGTGGTATCTCCATGTATACCTCCTCTACTAGATTTCTATGAAAAAATGCATTTTTCACATCCAGTTGGTATAGCTTCCATTCTCCATTAGCTGTCAGAGAGATCAAGGTCCTGACAGTACTCATCTTTGCCACTGGTACAAAGATCTCGTCATAGTCGATGCCGTACATCTGACTGTATCCTTTTGCCACCAATCGAGCTTTGTAGCGCTCAACCTGTCCATCTGGGTTCTACTTCACAGTGAAAACCTACTTGCATCCGACTGCTCTCTTTCCTTCTGGCAGTCTCACCAGCTCCAAAGTTCGGTTTTTCTCCAGAGCTCCCAACTCCTCATGCATCGCTACTTTCCACTTTGGATCGTTTTTGGCTACCTGCCAATTGTTAGGTATAGTAACACTATCCAATATTGATGCAATAAAAGCTCCATGAGAAGAAGAGATATGATCATATGGGATAAATTTAGCAAGGTCCCAACCATATCTATCAGGAGGTTTTCCTGCATTGCTGCGAGTGGACCTCCATACTGATAATGGTTGGGGAGGAGGAGAAGGAAGGATATCACCTGAAGGGGAAGATGGTGGTGTAGGTGTCTCAGGAGTCAAGACGGGCACAGGCAAGGGACTTAGCACTGGCACTGTAGGAACTGGTCCTGCAAGTTGTTTCTCTCGCATGCTGTAGGTAAGTATCTCCCCCTGAGCTGTGGGCCTAACACCTCTTATTTCCGCCCCCTATCCCTTTTCAACTTCCTGTAACCTATTTGTTCCTCCAAGCCATACTCCGAGATCAGTTGAAATGCTTCCCGACAACTCCCCCTCTCGCCTCATACTTGCAGCATCAGGCGAGATATTTGGGTTTCCCTCCTGACTGTAGTATGACTTATGTTCTCTGAAGTAAACATCCATACTTACAAATTTTCTTTTTTTCACTGGACTCCAGCAAACGTAGCCCTTCTGAGTTATCGAGTAGCCCACAAAGATACACTTGATTGCTCGAGGATCAAGCTTCCCTATCGACGGTCTGTTGTCCTTTACGAAGCGTACACAGCCAAACACCTTTAGTGGGAGCATCCCACTATTATTTTCCTGCAATATCTCGCATGGAGACCTCTATCCCAACACCTTCCAAGGCATCCTGTTGATTAGTTGAGCTGTTATCAACACTGCATATCCCCATAAACTCTGTGGGACATTCATGTCTATCACAAACTAGTTTCTCTTTATTAACTTCTTCATAAATTGAAGGATATAATTTGCTTAAAATACCAAATGAAGAGTGTCCCAACCTCCTGTGGTGGAGTCGCAATGTATCTTTCGTACTCATCTTCTTCAGTCCTTCCATCCCTGCCTTTTCTGCCATAGATACTAATGCTGAATCCAGCCCTTCTCGATCCAGGTACCACAGTCCATTATGCCAAGTGCCAGTCCCAAGTCTTCGTCCTATTTTTTTCTTCTGGAAGATCACCTTAGGAATGTCAAAGCAGACAGTGCATTTTAATTAGAGGATTATAGAACCAATGGAGAAAAGACTGATTGGAAAAGAAGGAGCATGCAAAACATTGGATAATTTTACTAAACCTGTACATCGACAATACCCTTACCGACCACTGGCTGGAAAGTACCATCAGCTGTTTCATTGATGTCCGCTGATGCTAGGTGAGTGTAGGAAGAAAACTCACTAGCATTCCCTGTCACGTGTCGAGACGCACCCGAATCGATAATCCAATCCGACTATCTGAGGGAAGACATAGATGCAAGGGCGAGCGAGTCGTCAGTGCCTTCCGCCGACGGATGAGCATACATGGCAGCGTTGTCTCTGGTAAAGAATGAGGTGGACGTCTCCCCGGTCCCACTCCTCCTGTCTCCATCGCTCGACGCTCTTTGCCTCCTCCTGAGTACTTCCAACATGTCCTGCAGTGCCTGATCCTCCTCAGTATAGGGACCATCAACTGTCTCCTCGCCTTCTGCTACCAGCTGGTTCGCACGACAACCTCCTCGACCGTCCCGTCGACCCCTACAACCACGATCACATCCTCCAAACTGTCCATGTCTTTCGCCTGAATCTCCCTTTGGCGGTTTGGTACAAGCATACCTTAGATGACCCACCTCCCCGTAGTTGAAGCACTGTCGGGGCTCTCCCTTAGGTCCTGATGGTGCTCTTCGTCCTGTCGAGCCCTCATTCGGCTCTGTCTTCTCTTTTCGTGTTCTTCTTTCCCGTTGTGGCCAACTTAGGTAGGTAGTCGGTCTATCAAGCTTCAGATCGATGGAGGGAAGCTCTAACTTCGACGACGTTCGTGTCGTGCTCTCATCAGCCGACATCTTCATCAATTTCATCAACGTCGCAACCTCTGCAGGATCCAGCTTCTTGATGATCTCCTCCATCGATGCTTCTCCTCTCCGATCACGTCACCTCCGCTCCACGATTCACGCTCGTCCTCGTCGTCCGATCCTAGATTCGAACATGTCTTTCTCCCATCAGATCTAGGCCTTCGATGTTACATTTGGATTGTCCCCTCATTTCTGTGACGAACGGTGATGTCGACGGTGGGGACGACAGAGGTGGCAGTAATGTCAGCGGTGGTGACGGCAGCGGCGGTGGTGACGGTAGTGGTGGTGGTGTCGGTAGTGGTGGCGGTGTTGGTGGTGGCGGTGGCGGTGTCGGTGGTGGTGGTGGCGGCGTTGATGACCACTATGGTTAGGGTTTTGGGGAGGGGGTGACGGCTAGAAATTTTTGTGGCTCTGATACCATGTTAAAATTGAGTGATTTTATTGATTGAGTCTCATAGGCTTTATATAGCCTTTATATGATGGAATATCCAATGGAATATCCTGTAGCATATTCTGGCATCCCAAATATGTCATCAGGATATTCCCATACTAAATATAACATATTCACATACTAAATATACCAACAATTTTAACCAAGCATTTGTTGGTTTTGTATCTTGGTGACATTCCTCGTTTTGTAATAACTCAATACAATCTAGCTGTAGTAATTTGGACTTGTGTTATTGTGTTGGTGGTTCATTCTGACACTATGTATGGTTTGGTTTGTAGTATTAATAAAATCTAGTTGAGCATTTCATTCATGTGATCTAGATGAATGTTATATTTTTTGTTCTTCAAAAAATAGAATTTTGTAACGGTTATAACCATTGTAAAATTAGAAATAAGTAACTAAAGAGCTATTGCTAACTTACAATTAGTAACGATTATTAGCGTTACAAATCCAAGTTATCTACCAGTTTTTATCATTACAAACAAAAGTTGCATAACAGTTATTACTGTTACAAATTAATGTTTTGTAAGGGTTATTATCCTAACTGTGATGAAAATTAGTCACGGCCAATTCGTCACGGTAATAATCATGAGCAAATGCCTATTTTGGTGTAGTGTATGTGTTTCCTTTTTTGGTGTGTGTAATTATTTTAGGATCATAATTATCTTGTTATTACGAAATTGTGTAGACTTGTTTTGTGTGGCACTCCTGAATTTTCTTGTGTAATTTGTATTCTTGTAATAAATATTGGTTGATAATTGAGAGATGAAAGCTCGCGTTCAATAGAACCACAATTTTTTTAAATATTTTTTATCCATTCCTAACGGTTTTTTACTGTTGGAAAAATTTGCTTTCTTAACTGTTAATAATCTGTAGGAATATTTACTTTCCTAACGATTTTTTATTGTTGGAAAAAGTTGTATTTCTAACGGTGAAAAAGTGTTGGAAAGATTTATGTTCCTAACGGTACAAAAGTGTTGGAAAATTTTACTTTCCCAACGGTTTTTTACCGTTGGCAAAAAATGTCCTAACGATAAAAAACCGTTATGAAGACCGTTAGGACAATTCCCCACGCCATACATACAACGGTAAAAAAGTGTTAGGAATATTTTTCCTAACGCTTATAGTCGTTAGGACATAACTGTTTGGTGGTGTGTGTTTTTCAGCCCTTGCTTGCTGAAATGGAGTTAGGTCCCACGACATCCTTCGGGAATAGCTGGCATGAGCATATCAGGACAGAGATAAGTGCCTAGCCATCTCTGGCAGATATACCAATTTTTTCCCTCTTTTGAAAGCCCGATCCCCTCGTTTCGTCTTAGGCTGAGAAACTTTATCGATGGCTTCTCCAAATAAAAAGGCCAGTTTCTTTTGCGAAGCTTGATCAAAAGTTAGGAGGGGTTTCCCGTTCATTAAGCTTAACAGATCTTTTCATCTTGTGACTCCAGCAGAGTTCTTCTGGTGGAAGGTACATCATACTGCGGAAAGTGAACATGAGAAATGTCTTCTTGGTATTCCGATACCCGGAAAGCAGAAGCTAATATCTCAGCATGAGGGTCTTCCCTTCCCTAAGATCAACTACAAAAGCAAAACAAAAGTTAGAAATCTTGAAAGATTATGAATTAATCTAAATGATTTGTAATTTTGCGCAAAACCATAAATTGCGCATACAGTGTGAAAGCTCTTAAATTGCGCATACAGTATGTTAAGTTCTAAATAGCGCATGCCATATGACAGTTCTCAGTTTGCGCGATCAGCCTGACAATTCTCAGTTTGTGCGATCAGCCTGGCAGTTCTCAGTTTGCGCGATCAGCCTGACAGTTCTCAGTTCGCGCATGGAGTATGACAGTTCTTGTTTTGCGTATGTCTAAGATAGTGCACAAACTTTTGACACATATCGTGCATCGCACTTTGAATGACCAAAGGGTGCACGATATGTTCTTGGCCAAAACTCTGAAAGAGGTGGTGCATTTTAGAAATGGCACAGTACCGACCAACACTCTGAAAGAGGCGGTCGATGCTGGCTCTGACTTGTGTTATCATCAAATAGCACTGACTGCGGTTGGTTCGTCTTCCCTGACAGATCATTTACCTTCAAGTGCTGGGTTGGCCTCCTCAACTCTCGACGACGACGGAGCATGACGTGGCGCCCTCAACGATGATGC
Source organism: Iris pallida (assembly GCA_029216955.1). Classification (NCBI taxonomy): domain Eukaryota; kingdom Viridiplantae; phylum Streptophyta; class Magnoliopsida; order Asparagales; family Iridaceae; genus Iris; species Iris pallida. The sequence continues at coordinate 32,510,169 of JANAVB010005597.1, read as the reverse complement.
TCGCGGTGGAGCTTTGGCGACAGCCTTGCCTTTGCCGGTGATAACTTTCTTTGGTACCATTTTCGACGATGGAGGAAACTTGGAAATGTCAGATACAAAGAGGAATACGAAGACAAAAGCTTGGGAAGAGAAGTTTCTGAGAAAACTTTTTCTATCTCCCATCAGCGGGCTATTTATAGCCTAAGACTTAACGTAACAGTCGCGCAATCCGCGCACAAAAAGCGGATCGGTTGAGATTCTGTGAAGCGCTATACATACAAAATCGATTCTTAATTCAAAGTATTTCAAATTTCAAAAATTTTAAAATTTGAAAACTTTGAAAGGGGTCATGTAGAAGCTCAAAATCTGTCAAAACATTACTATGCGCTACTCACAGATAGAGCCAGATTATATTTGTCAAATAGCGCTGGACATCGTATAGCGTACCACATTAGATGGTGCCAAACAACACATGGCGCTGATTGCCACGTGGCAATCTTTCTAGAGAAGCCAAACGACTGGCATTATGACTGATAGCACGTTTAACGAAGAAAATCTCTTCGAATTTCGAGTGCACGACGCTCGGAAAGGAGATGTCAGAATCATCATTTCGTTTTGTCATTTACTCTGCGCCATGTAGAGTTGGCGTGAAGTAACCAGTGTTCCACAGTTTCAAAATCATAGCACTTTTTCAAAGATGGTGCACAACATGCGCCATTCATTTCTTGGCGCCAATTGATTAATTATCATCCAGAAGCAAGATGATGTGATGCGCATGCCACTAATATCAAAGAACGTGCACATGACACTGCCCACGATCAAGCGCATTTCTCTTACAGAATGCCACGCATCATATGCAGTTAAATCAACCGTTCGCGCAATGGGTGATGGTGCGCCAATCAGTGACATGCACCAATCAAAGTAACTACTTGGCAGTTATTTCAAAACTCTATAAATAGAGTTTAGAATCGTCCATCAAGATACACGCAGGATCATACTCTTTGAACCAGAACTCGTCTTTACGGCAACAAGTTTCAAGGCTTTTCTTCTTCGACATCGCATTGTCCAAAGGATAAAGTGATCGTCTTCTGATTGGATTCCTAAAGTTGTACTTCCCCAAAAACAAATTGTATTTTCTTCTTAGTTTGTAAGCAAACTTTTTGTTTTTGCAAACACTGACGTTATGATATTCTAATTAAAATACGTGCAAAGCTTGTACATGTAGGCCAGTTGATTGATAATGCCACTTATAACTTTCTGAAATTCCCAAGCTACCCCTATGGACATATGTTCACTATCATATCACTTGATAGTTAATTTTAGTTTTAATTTAAAGTTTAATTTTTATATTTATCTTCTTCTTTTTATCACATATGATATAGGTGGTTATTGCTAAATGAATACTGATGCTTACAACTCTCTACACCATCCTTTCTCTCATATAATCTCAACAAACAAGATCTGCTCATTGGGTTGTCATTTTTCATGTAAGTTTAATTATCGTGAAAATAAGGTCTTTTATAATCATTTAAGTCAAGATTGGATCTAGATTTGCATGCACTGTACAACAGTCGAATAAGGGAAACGAATAATTATTATATACAGAAACGAACAATGTGTCCTTGGAGCCATCTGTTAGACATTATTGCTTGTTGATTCATAAGAAGAAGACCAAAAATAAATGGAAAGCGTACCTGAATCCATTGCTTGACTTTATGGATCTTGAAGCGGACGTCTCTTTATTGGGTTCGATCTTCCAACTCGCTACGATCCTTAATAACAAAGATGAAATCTTTGTTCCTCTCTCAGTTGATGGAGAGAAAACCCTCTCTTTGGTGGCCGTATGAGTTGGGGACCATAACCCTAATGAATACATATATTTATATGTTTTGATATTTCTAATTTGGCCCCTCATCAAATTAGATTTATCACCGGCATCTACACATTAATTTCATGACAATTATACCCTTAAGACAATTTTCTAAATAGACCACTTTAATTTGACTTATTTATTTAGATAGTCCAACACAATTAATTTTACATGTGTGGCCCCTATTATTGAATAATTCCAACAATCTTTCACTGGGCCATATATGTAACATTATAATTGTGTTAACCTTAGTGAGCTCATAAATTGCTATCTTAATCCTTAGGGTATATCCGGACAATCTCGTCCATTAACCATATCAACAAAGGATCAAAGCGGCCTTCGTTACATATAGCATAACTGTTACGATCCGCACCCTTTTTTTATACGGATGCGAGTGCGTGTCCAAGCCAGCCTACGCCGCAGTGTCGGTGGTAGTACGCTGTCAAGCCCGCAATAAATAAATGCTCATAATAATCTTTACTGCTCATTCACATTTCTAAATTGATTACAATATTGACAAGATTTCCTATTTAAAGAAAATACAATGTTCTTACATATTTGAAACGACTACAACACCGCTATCTAATTTTTAGGTTTCTGACTGCAAGTACACCCGTATCTCCCAATGCTAAGTGAAGCCACAGCTAACCTGAAAAATGTTGATTTTCAGTCAGGAATGGAACAAGCACACAAACCGACGGAAAATCGAAAATACAATAGAATTCGCAAGACATGAAAATAACATATGTGAAATGAAACTAGCTAGTAACTGATATCATGGCATGTCTAGAAAGCAAGCAGGTAACTCTACAACAAGATGTATCAACTGAAAAAAAAACATGTAACTAGGATGTCATGGCAAGTGGTGAAGAACAAGATGAAATAGCTGGAATAAGAACTATCTACGCATGTTGAAATATCAATTTCGGCGTGTGAATAGTTAAGGGGTAAATCCGGCACCCTGCACGTGTCGTGTGCAGCTACTATCAGTCAAGAATAGACATTTTGGGGATGGAATAGGTAGTTCACACATCTACTAAGGTATTTTTCTGCCCAGTTAGTACTCATGGAATCAAGTCGCAAGCATGGTAATCATGTAAATGACAGTCAAGAAGTATAAACAAATCTATGATACTAATCCGTGTGACAACGTGTCATCAAGCAAGAAAACATATGTATAAACATGAAATGGAAACTACTATGAATCAAAAAAAATCAGAAAGTGCACTTGCCTGAGGTCCTTAGCTGGTGAAACTGACAATCCCGTTGGGTCCAGTATAGTTAGTTTAGCCTAGGGAATCACGATCGTACGATTAGCCCGATCAAGATGAAAATCAGAGAGAAGTTCGTTTAATATATATATATATATATATATATATATATATATATATATATATATATATAACTATATATATATATAACTATTTTAGAAAGTACGTTTTGGTTTTTGCAACTATTAGTCAAGGTAATTATTTTGGAAACTATGTAAAATCATTCCTAGGTCAAAACCGGGCTCCGTTTGTTTCAAAATCTACGAGATGCAGCTGGCCTTAAGCGGGCTTGGAATTTTATGAGAGGTGGTTCGCTATGGGCGGAATGGACGAGTAACCAGTACCTGAAGGGGGAAAACTTTTGGACGTACCGTATCAGTAACAATGAATCGGTTACGTTTAAAAATATTCTGCGCAACCAAATGTTACTCAAAGGCGCCATTATAGGGTCATCCGCGATGGAAGGAGTACGGACCTTTGGCTCGATCCGTGGATCCATCACCGAAGCTTACTGGACTTGGCCGGAGGACAATACCAGAGGGAAGTATCCAGAAAGGAATTGGTGGCTGGCTTACTCCAGGATGGAGGTTGGCGGCCACAAGGCCATACAATAGCTCACAAATTTGCTAGCATGATAGAAGCGGTTCAACTTGATCCCCAGGCCAATGAAGACAACTAGGTATGGGAGGCGGTTCATAATGTTCCTTCGGCAGGCATAAGCAGAAGCCTAACCACTTCTAGGAATTGTTATGTAATAACAAGAACCAAGTTCCCAGCTATTGATCACTTCGAATTCATTTGGGTGAAAGGCATTGCTAAGAAAATGCAACTGGCTATGTACAGGGTGCTGCTACGAAGACTACTGACTCGGGATCGGCTCAAGAAGTTTGGAGTACAAATACAAAGTGACAAATGTGTGATATGTGATAGCCAAGCTGAATCTATCGACCATTTGTTTCTCTAATGTCCAGTTGTTACAGGTATATGGCAAGAAGAGTATCATAAAATCCAGGGAGGCAACGTTGGTAGTTGGTACGATGACTATCCGGGAGGTTATAGATGGGATTCTACTTCAGAAACATAAGGGAACGGTTTGGTTCCAAGAGGCTTGGCTTCGGTTGGCTACAACGGTGTGACACGTTTGGCGAGAACGTAATATGAGGATATTTGAGAACTTGTCCACTTCCCCCTGGAAATATTACACAATATTGAGTATGATGTAAATGAGATGAGGTGAGACAGATAGAGGCCGAGTGCATTGTAAGTTTGATTATGTTGCTTTGAAATAAATTATCATATATATATATATAGTTTGTGTGTGTGTGTGTGTGTGAATTTTGCCTCTTATGTATTAATTAAATTTCTTTGACTTTCGTCTGATTTATTAATATGAATTTGTACTTATATCCAATTTGTTGTGTTTATTAGATTTATATTTCATTTTTTGTCACGAAAAATACTTCTTGCAAAAAATATAAATGTTTTTCGTGACAGTGAAATGTAAGTCTAATAAACACAAAGAATAATAATGTAAATATAAATTCATATTAATAAATGAGAATAGAGTCAAAAATTTCCTACTAATTATACACCTGTCTATAACAGGGAACTGGATTATATAGTTGTCCATTGGGTCAAAGCAAATTTGTAGATGCACGTACTGCACCTGGCCGGGCCGTGCGAGTGTTTGGGCTATCCTGAAGTCCTGTGCATGCCTCAGCGACAGGTGGGCTGCAACAAACGAACCTCTGAACGAAGGAAGAATATAGAACCGATCGAGGGGCCGATGGGCTCCCAACGCTTTGGACGGAGGCCCCATCCGGACCCATCTAAACGTCACATCCCAAATTTAGTAAATGTATCACACACCCCACGCTTGGAACAACTACTCCATTACTGGAATATTAACCTCCCATCCATTCTTTCTCTCTCTCTTCCGTTATTGATAGCCACAGTTACATCGGAGGATCGGATCCCCACCACTTCCAGCTCACACCTCCATGTAATCCTCCTCCTCCTTCTTCTCACGTTAATTTAATCTCTCCAAAATATTAATTACAGTTTGGATCTACTAATTATCTGTGATTTTTTTTTCTTTTCAATTCGGAAACAACAATGTTACAGGGACACACTTTTCTAACACACTGATTTAAGAGTATATTTTTCAATATCAATTATTATTTGTTTTAAAATGAAATTTTAGAATCCAATAATATACTGCTACGTCATTAGAGCATCATTAGTAGTTGGGACTCTCAAATACAATTTGGATCCAAAAATTAAAAAAAAGGTAAATGTTGAATGTGTTGGATTTGTATAAGAACAGTAGGAAATGATAAAGTGAGCTCCGGTCCAAGATTGTGTGGTAAAAAATTGATATGGAAAAAAATAAAAAATAAAATCTAGAATATAGAAGTTGGGTTCTAAATTGAGACTTACTATTCTACAAAATAAGTTCCTACAATCTTGAATCTAGAAATTGGGAGGCCTAACCCTTAACACCTATGGATGGAATGAAACCGAAATCGTAGAAATTGAAACTATAAATGAGACTTAGGTACTGTTTGGGAAGGGTGGAAAATGGAAGGAAGGAAAAAGTTGAGGGGAAAGTGAGAGGAAAATTTTAAATGATGGTGTTTGGAAAGGGGGAGAGAACATGGGGGAGGAAAATTTGAGAGAAAAAAGTAGGTGGGTCCCACCAAAAAATTTTCCTCCCAAATGTGGGAGGAAAATGGAGAGAGATGAGAGGAATTTGAGTGAATTTACCCCACTACCCCTCAAAAAGTTAATATTAAATCATCATTTGAGAATACCAAGGAGGAAATAGTACATATATCCATAAACAAATAAAAAATTATTTTTAAACTTTTCCTTCCCCTACTTTTTGTTCATCCAAACAAGAAGAGGTAAAGTTAATTTTTCTCTCCCTCAATTTTCCTTCCTCTCAAATTTTCCTCTCCCTCCCCTCCTATGTTCCCAAACATAGTGTTACTATTCTACAAAATGAGCCCCTATATTCTAAATTTAGAATCTAGAAAATGGGATAAACCTTACTAATGATGCTCTTATAGTGCGTTCCCATATCATTATCCATTTGAAAAAAATTGGGCTAATATTGTAAAACCAGCCAGCCAGTCAACAAGTTGGCTGCCATCATTTTTGTCATCAATGGATGATGGCTTGGCTTGTCCTCGACCTCCGATATTTTTTTTTTCCCTACTGCCATCTGACTTGACTATGAATCATCACTGGGAGGGGAGAGGATAAGATCTAAATATTGAATAAAAATTAGGTTATTTAGTTTTAGGGACACACACACATATATATATATATATATATATATAAATATTAGTATTTGAGTGTAGAAATTGATCGATGTTAAAATTTGATCTCGAAATTACTATTCGTGAAGAGTGTTTCGAGACCCAAACTTTAACATGAATCAATTTCGAAACCTATATTCTAATATCCATATATATGTGATATTCTAATACTCATATATATGTGAGTCCCTAAAACTAAATATCCATGTACTCTCACTGTTACACCAACTCTTAAATTAGTCTTTAATTACTTCTGGCTTCACCGCATAAAAAAAACTAGCCATACAGATCTTCTCTCTCACCATCCCATCCGCAGCATCTCTCCCTTGAGCATGTGAGTTTTGCTATGAATATTTTGATTATTAACAAATCTGTTTTTTTTTTTCTTTCTCATTAGCATATCAAAATTAGCAGTTGCAACAAATTCCTTTTTATCCATTAATACTGTCTGTACTGTCCTGTTATGCTCAAACAACCTAAGTAACAACAACTTGATGGTTGTTAATGAAGCCTCTGTTTCGGCAACAAGACACTTCTTGGTTGCCAAGAAGATCACAGAAACCAGTTATACTTTGTTCGGATTTAAGCAAAAGCACCTTTGGAATTTCATTTATTTCTCGCTTTGGCACATTTATTTGTGTGTTTGGTTCTCTCAGTAGCAATTCAACAAACATATGTTATCAATTTGACTTCACATTCTCCATTTTGATATTCATCCATAATAATGTTTAAATCCCAAAAAATAAATGAAAAAAGAAAACACCAATAGTTTGGTTTAATGAAGTTTTGGTTCTTTGATGATATACCAACTTCAACTTCTTGTTTCAATCTGTTTGGTAAAGAATGAGAGAGAAAAAATTGACTAGTCTACTTGGTCTAGTTTACAATGATGAAGGAAAAAACAATGGGCGGAGAGAAGCACAAGTCCCTGACGGTCGCCCCCTTCGAGTGCGCGTGGCGCGAGGATCTGAGATTCAGGGAGGCCGGGCGCGGGTGCGTTGCGTTCGAGGCCTATGCGCAGAACGACGTCACCTTGGTCTTCCGGGAGCAGGTGGGGAGCCAGCATTACAACTACAAGATGGACAGCTGCCCCAACTATACCGTCATACTCGGCAGCCACCGGAACAGGAGGCTGAAGATCGAGGTGGACGGCAGGACGGTCGTCGACGTGGCCGGCATCGGCCTCTGCTCTTCGTCCGCGTTCCAGAGCTACTGGATCAGTATCTTCGACGGCTTGATCAGTATAGGCAGAGGAATGCACCCTTTCCAGAACCTGGTGTTCCAGTGGCTCGACTCGCAGCCCAACTGCAGCGTGCAGTACGTCGGGCTAAGCAGTTGGGACAAGCATGTGGGGTATAGAAATATCAATGTCCTCCCGCTGACCCAGCATCATACTACTCTTTGGAACCATATCGACTATAAGGAGTACCAAGAGGAGGTTAGTGGGGACGACGTGGCCAGCGGCGACGAGAACTGGGGGCTTGTGAATTTTCTTGAGAGTTGGGATCTTTCCGATGTTATATTCGTAGTCGGTCATGAAAGAAAGGCAGTCCCTGCACACAAGATTATCTTGGCCGCCTCAGGGGAATTCTCTTTCGAATCCTCTGTGGACAACATCATTCAACTTCCATCGACGACCTATCCTGTTCTCCGTGCGTTTCTGGAGTATATCTACACTGGGCAGACGCAGGTGATTTCCTTTTATTTTCCAGTCCTTAATAGTTTACGATATGTAGATGAAGCAGAAAATTTATATCAACAGTAATATTGTTACTATTGTTGATTTTAGGTTGTAGAGTCACAACTAGGCTCTTTGCGAGATTTGGGTGTACAGTTTCAAGTGTCATCATTTACCAAGCAGTGTGAAGAACTAATCGACCGTTTTAAGATGAACAAGAAAATATTTGATTCTGGTAAGAAAGTGGAGATAGCAAACAACACCCTCCAAGTTCAGCAATGTGGCATATTCCCATGTGAAGTGCCTGGTGCGGCGCGGAAGCTTAAGAGGTCCCTAGTAACTGGCGAGCACAGTGATGTAAACATTTATGTTGAGGGGCATGGTTTTCTTGCTGCTTCGCACAAACTTATTCTTAGTCTATGGAGTGCTCCATTTGCAAAGGTGTGTTCATCTCTCTTTTAGTATCTAAATTCTAAAATGTATTGATCATTTCTAGCTCAATAAAATGGAGACTTGATGTGATTTATGAGTTCTCTCTTTTCTTTTCCTCCCAGGTTAAGTTTGGTACTTAACTAAAATATTCAACCAAAACATGGCATACAAGGACTTCAACATCTTATAGCATTCTGCTTTGATCTCTCAATAAGTTTTCCTTTAATTGTCTGGTAACGCAGCGTCCACTTTATTTTATTTAATGTAGATGTTCACAAATGGAATGGTGGAAAGCAGTTCCTCAGATATTTCATTCAGTGATGTGTCCGTAGAAGCTTTTTCAGCCATGCTTCAGTTCATGTATAGTGGGGAACTTGAGATGGATAGAGAAGGAATGAGTTCCTTACTGATCCCATTACTTCTATTAGCTGATCGGTTTGGAGTTATATTCCTTCAACGGGAGTGCTGTAATTGCCTATTGGAATTCCTCTCGGAGGTAATTAACCTTTCATTAATTTTCTTCAGTTCAGCACTTTTCTTGATTATGTATAATTATCCTTTTCTTTTCAACTTTCAAATGCTTCGTATCTGTGGCGAAATTAGAAGAATAATGAGGTAACTGCTTCTACAATTTATAAGCACATGAACTACAAGCACATTGTTTGCAATTTCCAAACTCCAATGTGGATGGGAAATATTTCTTCCCTTACTAAAATTCCTCCCTTGACTTTCCTGTGGCCACATCAGTCTAGGATTGAGGCTTAAAATCAATCTTTGTAATCTGATGCACTATATGCTCAAGACATATGTATGGTTGTTAAACAATATAATGATATACTTGAAAGTTCTTTTAAACTTTAAGTATACTTGAAATTGTTGGTGTTTTATTCTATGTGTTGTGTGTGTTCACAACATTCTATTGTTAAAAGATAGTCCCACATCGGAAAATCACACCAATATGTATCTCTATATATTACTTATGAAGGAATAGAGAGATGCACATGGGTTGAGGCCCAATGGAGGGTGCCATGTGAGGGGATTTTACATAGAGGTGAGAATAAGAAACCAACTTTTGGCCAAATAAAAATAGATTTAAATCTATTGGAGCTAAGCCCCGAAGGGGCTTAGCGACTCGGACTCGGACTCGGACTCGGACTCGGACTCGGACTCGGACTCGGACTCGGGCTCGGGCTCGGGCTTGGGCTTGGGCTAATGGGCTTTTGAGGCTTAATGTGGCTTTTTGATGGCACTTTGCTGCTATTCCGAGGAGTCGACATTTTTGGCCAGCGTTCTAAAGTTCTCTTCGAACTTGCTGGTTCCTGGAGGCTTGTCCGTAAGGCGGATATAGCTTTGAGCGCCGGTGATCTTTCACCCCAGCAGGCTTTCTTTTTCCTCTGTTGCCTTCGAGAATACTGTGGCTTCTCTTTAGAAGTTATACGGTTCAGTTGCCTTCGAAAAAAATTACGAAATCTTTTTAGATTCTCGTAATACAACATCACCTTCTTTAGGGTGTTGTTGCTGGAAACATTGTCTTTACAATTGTTTCTGATATCGTGTTTTTTCCATCGATTGTTCGCCAAGGGACTAACAATCTCAAAGCTATATCGAAAAGATGGATAACTCACGTGCATCGCTCGTCAATACCGACTTTAACAAGTTGGAGAAATTCGACGACGAACATTTCCAAATCTGGAAACGAAAAGTAACCTTAAACATTCAACTCGTGGAAGTTGACCACGTGCTGAATGAGGAAGAACCGATCGTTCCAACAACCGGAACCGCAGAAGTTATTGCCGCTGCTAAGTCCAAGCAGGCAAAATGGATTAGAGAAAACAGTATCTGTAAACTGTTGATTCTCAATAGCATGGAAGACTCTCTGGCAGAGTCTTATTCCAAGAAGAATTCTGCCAAAGAGATTTGGGACTCCTTGGGAAAATTGTACAAAGATGACGAGAATCGGTCCAAGATCTTCTTGGTTGAAAGATACCACAAGTGGACCTTCGAAGATGAGAAGGCTATGCTGCCCCAAGTAAAGGAGTTTCTGAAGCTGCGCCAAAAATTGGATGACGAGAAGATGCCTCTTGTCGACAAGTTTGTCGTTGGAGGAATCGTCTCTAAACTTCCTGCGGGTTGGAGCAACTTCTATGCAAGGATGCACCGCAAGAAGCTGGACATATGTATGGAAGATCTCCTGCAAGAGATCCATGTTGAGGACGAGATGCGCTCTCAACAGAAGATGGATTCTCTGTCCAAACAACTGGCGAAAGCTGTCACGCCCCGATTCCGTCGAATCGATAGTCGTCCCCCGGGCGTGATGCCGTGCGAACCTAATTTGCGATCGCACAAGGCCAAGTCATAAGGTAATCCGAGACACAAGATCTAAGAGAGTACGCAGACAAATTGATACACACAATAAGTAAAGGAAGCTTGATCTTTATTGATAATGAACATCTTTTTACAGACTCCGACACAAGACTCATTGCCGCGCGGGCTACAACATGACTCGATTACAAAAGAGTGCCGATGAGATAGCCGTTCCATACATTGCACACATCCCTCAATATACACAAGTACTCCATTGACCTGGATGGGAGGGACGCTGAGTCATTTTCCTTGGACTGTCGAGAGCCTTCAAAATGTGGAGTCGCTGAGAGATAGTCTTCGACGCACGGCCGAAGCTTCAAAAGTCACGAACGTCGCCTTGCTAGTTGGCGCGTCCTTCCTGGTTCGCGGGACCTGCAAAGAGCGAGGATCAGCACGAAACACATGTACTGGCGAATGGCTAATTAAATCCAAGCTCTGCATTTGATTCAAGAAGTTTCATAAACATGTTTGCTAGCTATTTCAATGATCTTTCTAACCATCCTGTATGATTTGCATGTTAACATGTTTTGAGGCAAGCAACTATCATGTTCATCCCGTGTCCCGTGCACCTGTTAAGTAGTGACGGGGGTTTAAAGGCCACTGGCAATGTCAAGCCATCGCGGACTATAGCATTCGGTTAGACGACGCCCCTTTCGCGTCGGGTAGCGAGCCCTGTGCGAAAGTGCCCGCATAACTCGCGCCGATGAAGGGTTGGCGCTGCTACACTCGTTCCTCCCGGGCCGAACCGGTCCCTTGGCCGAGGCAACCGTTCGAGGAACTTCACCTTGTCGACAAGTTGTCCAATGACCGTTTTCTTTGGAACTTAGTTGATTTACTCATTTTTCCGTATCGTTGCGATAAGCGTTAATAGATTCATTCGTTGAATTGGCATAGACCAAGTGTAATTGCATAGGGAAGCACGTTTTTCATTTCCAAAACTGACAGTTCGATAACAAGTGTTTCATGAAGTATCGTGCCACGATTTCATTAATTCTATACTATTATGACAAGCATTTATTTTACTTCACATGTTGAGTTTTTGAAGTAGAGGGACGGGACGAAGGAGGTCAGCCACTCGCCTTAGCTTGCTTCAAGCGAGCGACCGGTTGGCTGCGCTGTCGTCGCCTACGCGATAACCTGCAATCGCATAAGCAACTGATTAGAACACTGTGTATTTCAAGGAATTTCGATATGAATGCGAGCTCGAAAACGCGTCACGAAAACCCATCGAAAGCATTCACGAAAACGAAAGCCAAAGCCAATTCAAGTGCGGCATGAAAACCAGAGCAACGGGAGGTCTCTCCCGACTCAGCCGCAGAGCCAATCCTCGAGGCGCAACCCGCTGAATATGGGACTTGGTTCCGAAGAAGCCATTCCATAACGTGGAATTGATCTTAATTCAACCGTTCCCGTTCGATCGACTCGGCCGATTCCGACCTATCGGTCCCGACCAAATCGATAGCGACAGTGTTTCTTTCTCGCGCACCCCGTGGACGGAGACGGGGCACGATGTAGGGACGGGGCACTATACCATAACCAACTAATAAAAAGTTTCGTCCTCGAAACTTAAAGATGAAACCTACCTCTACGAGAACAATGAAGGGAATTTATCCTTCATCTCCGATTCAAGCTCCCACGTCGACTCTTCGACCGAGTGGTTCTTCCAGAGGACGCGGACGAGAGGGATCGCTCGATTGCGCAGCAGCTTATCCTTGCGTTCTATGATTCGAACTGGTTCTTCAACGTAGGATAAGTCAGACTTTAGCTCCAGCTGGCCAAAATCTACCACGTGGCTCGGGTCGTGCACGTACTTCCGCAATTGAGAGACATGGAAGACATTGTGAACACCTTCAAGCGCCGGTGGTAGGGCAATTTTATAGGCCACTGGCGCGACCCGTTCAAGTATTTCGAACGGCCCAACGAATCTCGGACTCAGCTTTCCTTTCGCGCCGAACCGACTAACTCCCCGCATGGGCGACACCTTGAGGAATACGTGATCGCCTACTTGAAACTCGAGTGGTCGACGATGAATGTCCGCGTAGCTTTTCTGGCGACTCTGTGCGGTCTTTAATCTTTCCCGAATGAGCTTGACCTTTTCCACAGTCTGTTCTACCAGCTCCGGGCCGAGTATCTGCCGTTCCCCGACTTCATCCCAGCAAATAGGAGATCTGCACTTCCGGCCGTACAAGGCTTCATACGGCGCCATTTGGATGCTGGATTGGTAGCTATTGTTGTATGCAAATTCCGCCAGCGGTAGGTGGACGTCCCAGCTTGATTTGAAGTCGATAGTGCAGAGCCGTAGCATGTCTTCAAGAATCTGGTTGACGCGCTCCGTTTGGCCGTCGGTCTGAGGATGGTAAGCTGAGCTGAACTGCAACTTGGTTCCCAGCGCCGACTGAAGGCTACTCCAGAATCGCGACATGAACCGTGAATCCCGATCAGAGACGATGGATACTGGAACTCCGTGCAGCCGTACTATCTCGTCAAGATAAATCTGCGCCAGGCGATCAACGCTCCAAGTAACTTTGATGGCGATAAAGTGCGCTGACTTGGTTAATCGATCGACGATGACCCAGATGGCGTCGTTCCCCCGTGGTGTCTTCGGCAGGCCAACAATAAAATCCATAGTGACATGATTCCATTTCCACTCGGGAATAGCGAGGTTCTGCATCTCCCCGCCCGGTCGCTGATGCTCAGCTTTCACCTGCTGACAGGCCATGCATTGCGACACGAAGAGCGCCACATCTCTCTTCATCCCGTGCCACCAAAAGGTCGTGCGGAGGTCCTTATACATTTTGGTACTGCCTGGATGCAAAGTGTATTTCGCATAGTGCGCCTCCGCCAGGATCTCCTTTCTAAGTTCTGAATCGTCCGGAACGCATAGCCTACCCTTCAATCGAAGCACGCCGGTTTCGTCTTCCGCAAAGTCGGTCGTCCTGCCTGTCGAAATTAGCTCTCGCACTTTCTTCAGGTACGAATCGTCTGTCTGAGCGGTCTTGATCTTATTCAGCAAGCTCGGCTCCAACTGTAACTTTGCCAACTGCACGTTCCGGAATCTGACTCGGAGCTCGATGCCCATCTCTTCAAGGTCGCGTAGCAGTCGAGGGTCGATGGATAACGAGGCAAGGTACTTCCGACTCAAAGCGTCCGCCACAACATTTCCCTTTCCCGGCGTGTAGTCGATAGTCAAGTCGTAATCCTTGATTAGTTCCAGCCAACGCCTTTGCCGCAAGTTCAGCTCCTTCTGCGTGAATAGATACTTGAGGCTCTTGTGATCGGTATAGATCGTGCACGCCACACCATAGAGATAGTGGCGCCACAATTTCAACGCAAACACAATCGCCGCTAACTCCAGGTCGTGCGTGGGATAATTTTTCTCGTGCGGCTTTAGCTGTCGGGACGCAAAAGATATCACCTTGTTCCGCTGCATCAGCACGCACCCCAAGCCCTGACCGGACGCGTCGCTAAATATCTGGAAACCCTCAGTCCCTTCTGGAAGTGCGAGTATCGGGGCCGAGACGAGCCTCTGCTTCAACTCTTGGAACGCAGCTTCACAGTCGTCTGACCATTCAAAGGCGACTCCTTTCTGGGTGAGGCGAGTCAGAGGCGATGCGATCTTCGCGAAGTCTTTCACGAAGCGTCGGTAGTATCCAGCTAGGCCAAGGAAACTTCGAATCTCGCCGACGGACGCTGGCCGCTTCCAATCGACAACGGCTTCAACTTTCTTTGGGTCGACCGCAATGCCTTCAGCAGAAATGATGTGTCCGAGGAATGCGACGCTGCTAAGCCAGAATTCACATTTGCTTCGCTTCGCGTAGAGTTGATTTTCTCGAAGGGTCTGAAGCACGGTCCGCAGATGCTCAGTATGCTGCTGCTTATTCTTTGAGTAGACGAGTATATCATCGATAAAGACCACTACGAACTTGTCGAGGAAGGGTCGGAACACCCGATTCATTAAATCCATGAAGGCAGCAGGGGCGTTCGTTAGGCCGAACGGCATTACCAGGAACTCATAATGGCCGTATCGAGTGCGGAAGGCAGACTTCGGCACATCGTCCGGCTTGATCTTGAGTTGATGATAACCCGAACGCAGATCAATTTTAGAGAACACCGTGGCTCCTTGGAGCTGATCGAACAGATCATCTATGCGGGGCAGGGGATACTTGTTCCGGACGGTGGCTTTATTCAGCTCGCGGTAGTCGATACAAAGACGCATAGAGCCGTCCTTCTTCTTGACAAATAGTACGGGCGCTCCCCACGGCGAGACGCTGGGTCGGATGAATCCCTTGTCGAGCAATTCCTGTAACTGCACCTTGAGTTCTTTAAGCTCTGCAGGGGCCATTCTGTACGGGGTCTTCGAGATCGGTCGAGTGTCGGGGAAGGTATCGATAGTGAATTCAATCTCTCGATCGGGCGGCATTGCCGGGCAACTCGTCCGGGAACACATCGGGGAATTCTGCTACAACGTCGGTCTGACCCGCGTTTGCACCATCCTGTCGCATGTCTCGAACGGAAGCCAGATAGCCTTCGCACCCGGAATGCAGCATCCGTCGAGCAGATATCGCAGAGATCACCATGCAGGTCGGCGACGCCTCACCACACGAGTAGCAGAATTCAGGCACTCCCGGTATGCGGAAAGTGACTTTCTTCTCAGCGCAGTCTATGGTTGCGTTGCACGGACCGGGCCAATCCATCCCCAGAATGATGTCGTAGTCTTTAATGTCTAAAACTATCGCATCAAGACTGACCTGTTGACCACCTATACAGATGATTCCGTCTCCGCAGACTAAATTCGCAGCTAGTGGTATGCCCGACGGGATATTAACAGTAAGCTCAAGACCGAGCGGTGTCAGGGGAAATTTGTGTTCGGCGACGAAGTCCGCCGATATGAAACTATGCGTGGCACCTGAATCAAACAACACACGAGCAGGTTTATTATTGAATTGCAGTATACCTGTCACAACTGTGTCAGATGCGAACACTTCGTCTCGGGTCATGGCGTAGACACGGCCCTGAGCATTGGGGCGACGGTCTTGGCCATTCTGTGGTGCGGTCGGTGGAGCCCGAGGTGCTTGGCCTCGGTTTTGTTGATGTTGTGGGCGCTGGCTCGACGTAGCTTCCGGACAGTCCCTTACGAGATGATCTCTTTTGCCGCATGCGAAACAGACTCTGTTCTTAAGTCGGCAGTCGGTGTCCAGGTGCCCGTCCTTGTGGCAGAAATTGCAGACCATCCGTTCCTTCGTCTGGTTGCCGCGATGTTGACGCTTATGTGCGTTGTTGCCTCCCGCATAACTATGGCGTTTGTTATTAGAGTTAACAGCGCCGGTAGTAGTAGGAGGATACTCGGACTCCAGACGGATGGCGTGGTTGAGTGCCTCGCCCACAGTTTTGTATTCCGGCACCGAGACATGTGCACGGATAGTGGAACGCAGGCCCACTACGAATCGCTTTGCTCGGCTTGCAGTAGTAGGTAGATAGTCACCAGCGAACTTGGCCAGTTTGTTGAATTTGGCCGCATATTGTCGTACAGTCATATTCCCTTGCGTCAGCTGCATGAACTCGTTCTCCTTTTCCTGTCGCACAGCTGCAGAAAGATATTCGTTCTCGAACGCATTTCTGAATGTCGTCCATGAGATCGCCGCTGTCTCGTCTTCACGTCGAATAGCCCGCTTCTGCACAGCCCACCAATCGTGCGCGTTCATTCGAAGTAATAGTTGAGCACACGCGACTTTCTTCGGGTCCTCGACATCCAGAAGCTCGAACTTGTCTTCCAGCTCCTCCAACCAGTCGATCGCCACCGCGGGATCTTCTGTGCCGTTGAAGGAAGTGCGGCAGCTTTTAGTGAACTTTGACACGTCGAAGTTGGAACTTCTCGGTGCTGCAGGTGAGAGCACGGGCGCCTCTGGTTCGGCTTCGTTGGATCGAACCGCAGGCTGGGTCACGGCAGGTGTCATCGTTGAGTTGTTGTTGCCGACGACCGACTGTACGATCTGCTGGAGGGTATTCAGCTGCTGCTGCTGCTGCAGCTTGAATTGAGCCTCGAACCGACTCTCAAATTGAGCCTGACGAGCCTCTGCTTGCTGACGATGGAGCTCGTTTTGACGTTGCTGCATTTCAAGCATTTGCAGCATACGTTGCATCGGGTCGCCGGAAGATCCGGCTACAGTAGGCGTCATTCCCGTTGGGTTAACGGAATGCTCGGGCCTAGAAGCACTCGAGCCGCTCGAAGCGCTCGTCTCGTCTTCCGCCTGAGCTCCCGTAACTGCAGGGAAAAAGGAAGGCAACTCTCGTTAGTTTCAGAAAATGTCCTGTGTTCAGCGTATGGAACGACTCTTCTCATCGACACGAGGTCAACGGTCGGAGACTAGAATTCGACACGAGAGGCCAAGGACGTAAAGCCGTGCTCTGATACCATTATGTCACGCCCCGATTCCGTCGAATCGATAGTCGTCCCCCGGGCGTGATGCCGTGCGAACCTAATTTGCGATCGCACAAGGCCAAGTCATAAGGTAATCCGAGACACGAGATCTAAGAGAGTACGCAGACAAATTGATACACACAATAAGTAAAGGAAACTTGATCTTTATTGATAATGAACATCTTTTTACAGACTCCGACACAAGACTCATTGCCGCGCGGGCTACAACATGACTCGATTACAAAAGAGTGCCGATGAGATAGCCGTTCCATACATTGCACACATCCCTCAATATACACAAGTACTCCATTGACCTGGATGGGAGGGACGCTGAGTCATTTTCCTTGGACTGTCGAGAGCCTTCAAAATGTGGAGTCGCTGAGAGATAGTCTTCGACGCACGGCCGAAGCTTCAAAAGTCACGAACGTCGCCTTGCTAGTTGGCGCGTCCTTCCTGGTTCGCGGGACCTGCAAAGAGCGAGGATCAGCACGAAACACATGTACTAGCGAATGGCTAATTAAATCCAAGCTCTGCATTTGATTCAAGAAGTTTCATAAATATGTTTGCTAGCTATTTCAATGATCTTTCTAACCATCCTGTATGATTTGCATGTTAACATGTTTTGAGGCAAGCAACTATCATGTTCATCCCGTGTCCCGTGCACCTATTAAGTACTGACGGGGGTTTAAAGGCCACTGGCAATGTCAAGCCATCGCGGACTATAGCATTCGGTTAGACGACGCCCCTTTCGCGTCGGGTAGCGAGCCCTGTGCGAAAGTGCACGCATAACTCGCGCCGATGAAGGGTTGGCGCTGCTACACTCGTTCCTCCCGGGCCGAACCGGTCCCTTGGCCGAGGCAACCGTTCGAGGAACTTCACCTTGTCGACAAGTTGTCCAATGACCGTTTTCTTTGGAACTTAGTTGATTTACTCATTTTTCCATATCGTTGCGATAAGCGTTAATAGATTCATTCGTTGGATTGGCATAGACCAAGTGTAATTGCATAGGGAAGCACGTTTTTCATTTCCAAAACCGACAGTTCGATTACAAGTGTTTCATGAAGTATCGTGCCACGATTTCATTAATTCTATACTATTATGACAAGCATTTATTTTACTTCACATGTTGAGTTTTTGAAGTAGAGGGACGGGACGAAGGAGGTCAGCCACTCGCCTTAGCTTGCTTCAAGCGAGCGACCGGTTGGCTGCGCTGTCGTCGCCTACGCGATCACCTGCAATCGCATAAGCAACTGATTAGAACACTGTGTATTTCAAGGAATTTCGATATGAATGCGAGCTCGAAAACGCGTCACGAAAACCCATCGAAAGCATTCACGAAAACGAAAGCCAAAGCCAATTCAAGTGCGGCATGAAAACCAGAGCAACGGGAGGTCTCTCCCGACTCAGCCGCAGAGCCAATCCTCGAGGCGCAACCCGCTGAATATGGGACTTGGTTCCGAAGAAGCCATTCCATAACGTGGAATTGATCTTAATTCAACCGTTCCCGTTCGATCGACTCGGCCGATTCCGACCTATCGGTCCCGACCAAATCGATAGTGACAGTGTTCCTTTCTCGCGCACCCCGTGGACGGAGACGGGGCACGATGTAGGGACGGGGCACTACAAAAGCAAATCTGGTCCAAACCAGAGAGTACAAGGGGAAGCAGGCGGCTTCTCCTCATAAGAAGAAGGACTTCACTAATCTAAAAGTGAAGAGTCCTTCATTCAAGAATCAGAAGTCCAAGTCCCATGTGACTTGTTACAAATGTGGCAAGAAGGGCCACTACAAAAGTGACTGCAAGGAACCAGAAAAAGGTGAGGCTAGTAAGGTTTCTTTGGTTACTAATCTGGTTGCAATGATAAAACAGGTTGCAAATGTGGGGGTTGACTCGGACTGGTGGATAGACACTGGTGCTACATGTCATGTCTGCTCAGACAAGGAATGGTTCGACTCATATGAGCCAACTTCCGAGAAAGTCATAATGGCAAACCAGGCACAAGCTGAAGTACTGGGGATCGGGACGGTGGAGCTGAAACTCACATCGGGGAACACTCTGACGCTTCAAGGAGTGAAGCATGTTCCTGCAATTGCTAAGAACCTGATCTCTGGGAGCCTGCTTTGCAACGCAGGCTTGAAGATGGACATCAATGCTGGCCAGATGGTGATGTCCAAGAAGGGTACATTCTTCGGAAAAGCTTTTCAGACTGAAGGAATGTACAAAATTCAGCTTGTTGTAACCCAGCAAAATAATATTAATGCTATTTCTACTTTGAACTATTCTTTTGAGTTGTGGCATAATAGGCTAGGACATGTTCATTATAAAAGAATTAACAAAATGTCTAGCCTAGGACTTATCTCCAAGTGTGGGGGTAAGGTAGAGAAATGTGAAGTGTGTGCTCAGACGAAGATCACAAGGAAACCCTTTCACAGGGTCCATCGAAGCACAGATCTTCTGGAGTTGGTTCACTCAGATATCTGTGATTTCAAGCAATTCTCTACAAAAGCCGGGATGAAGTATTTTATTACTTTCATCGACGACTTCTCAAAGTATGCTTTTGTCTACCTGCTCAAGTCTAAAGACGAAGCATTCGAGAAATTCAAGGAGTTCAGGGCCGAGGCTGAACGGCAAACTGGACAACAACTCAAAAGGCTAAGGAGTGATCGAGGCGGAGAGTATCGGTCTCATGATTTCTCATCATTCTGTAAAGAACATGGAATCATAAATGAGACGACGGCTCCGTACTCTCCTCAATCCAACGGAAGTAGCAGAAAGGAAGAACAGAACGTTGACAGAGATGATGAACTCTATGCTGTTGACTGCGGGTCTTCCAAAGAGCTTCTGGGGAGAAGCTGCATTAACGGCTACTTTCATTCTCAATAGAGTACCGTATGCAACTTCGGACACAACCCCTCATGAACTCTGGTTCAAAGTCAGACCTAACTTGAATGTCATTCGAGTGTGGGGGTGTCTGGCCTATGTGAAGCTCCCAGATCTGAAGATTCAGAAGCTGGGGACTAGGACTACTAAGGCTATTTTCTTGGGTTATGTCGAGAAGAGTGATGCTCGGAGATTCCTTGATATAGAATCAAATCATATCATTGAATCTCGCGATGCTGAATATTTTGAAGACAAGTTTGCAAGGCACAAAAATATTGTTCTCGCGGATCTTCCGGAGAATGATGAGAGTGCAAAGCAGACAGAAGTCCTTAAAGAACCAGTAGTCCAAGAAGAAGCTATTGTCGAAGAGACACCAGTTGAACCAGAACTCGCTGAGCCGTCAACTAAGCGAGTAAGGAGGCCGAAAGACTTCGGAGATGACTTCGTCACCTATCATGTGGAAGCAGATCCGCTTACCTATGATGAAGCGATGAAGACCAGAGATGTTGTATTCTGGAAGGAGGCGATAGACAATGAGATTGACTCAATCACCTCCAATAATACATGGGTGTTAGTTGACCTGCCAGAAGGAGCAAGACCCATCGGATGCAAATGGATCTTCAAGAAGAAGATGAAAGCAGATGGAACCATCGACAAATTCAAGGCCAGGCTAGTGGCCAAAGGGTTTGCTCAGAAACAGGGGATCGACTATTTTGATACTTATGCTCCAGTAGCTCGGATGACAACCATCAGATTGTTAATTGCTCTAGCAGCAATACACAAATTAGTGATACATCAGATGGATGTGAAAACGGCATTCCTTAATGGCGAACTAACCGAAGAGATCTACATGCAACAACCAGAAGGATTTGTCGTCAGAGGTCTGGAAGACAAAGTCTGCAAGTTGATGAAGTCTCTATATGGTTTGAAGCAAGCTCCCAAAATGTGGCATGAGAAGTTTGACAAAGTGATAAGGTCAAATGGCTACAAGGTCAGTGAAACAGACAAGTGTGTCTATACTAAGTTTGCTGACGGAAGAGGAGTTATCGTTTGTCTATACGTTGACGACATGCTAATCCTAGGTACGGATTTAAGCTGTGTCACAGAGACAAAGAAATTTCTCTCGACCAAGTTCAGTATGAAGGACTTGGGGGATGCCGATGTTATCTTGGGGCTCAAGATCATCCGGACAGGCACGGGAATAGCACTGTCACAATCTCATTACATTGAGAAAATGCTCACTCGATACGGGTATCAAGATCTTCCTATAATTGATACACCGTACCGGAGTGATCAGAAGCTGGAACCAAATTCGAGAGAAAGCGTCAAGCAGTTGGAGTACGCCAGCGTCATTGGAAGCTTAATGTACGCTACTACTGCCACAAGGCCTGACATAGCTTTTGCGGTGGGAATGCTGAGTCGGTTCACTAGCAACCCAGGCGTTGAACACTGGAACGCTGTGAAGCGTGTTATGAGATATCTAAAAAAGACTCAGACATTTGCACTATACTACAGCGGAGATCCGTCAGTAGTGGAAGGCTTCAGTGATGCTAGCTGGTGTTCAGAGGTGGAGAGCGAGTATTCTACAGGTGGATTCATATTCGCTTTGGGCGGAGCTGCTATATCGTGGAAATCGAAGAAGCAGACAATGTTATCTCGCTCCTCCATGGAATCTGAATTCTTTGCATTGGATGCTGCTGCAGATGAAGCAGAGTGGCTTCGGGAGCTCATGTATGATCTTCCAGTGGTTGGAGCTCAGATACCGGCAATCCCGATATACTGTGACAACCAGGCGGCAGCAGCAGTAGCATCAAATGAACTCTTTAACGGGAAGAAGAGGACTGTGCGGTTAAAGCACAGAGCAGTGAACGATCTCATCAAACGAGGCGTCATTGCAGTGATCGATGTTCGGAGTCAGGAGAACCTGGCGGATCCGTTCACGAAAGGCCTCAAACGACAGCTGGTCGAGGACACAGCAAGGAAGATGGGTTTGAAGGCATTCTAATATTGTGTCATTATAATCCTATCAATAAATTTTATGTTATTGGTTCAAAGAGAAATCTACCAGATATCTAATTTTTTGATTCAAGGGAGGACTATTGACTGGAAAAATATTAGTTAACAGTGGGTACTTGTTCTGCGGAACATGGAAGGGTTTCGGACCCAGAACCACTGTTGTCTACTATGAATTTTCTACGAAAAATTGATAATGTGGGAAGGATGGCATAATGCCTTAATGAGTTCTCAGACTGAGTGAAGGTCTGTTATGCTTTACAGGAAGCATGGTAGCACAGCACTACAAGGAGTGTGACTCCATGCTATGTGTGGCGGTGACTCCACCATGAGGTTCTCGAAGGAGGTAAATCCTCGTCTATGTTAGCCAAGTCACAGCGGCGTAGCACCGCAAATAGACAGTTGGCCTAATGCTGTATATTGAATTAAAGAGGGATGTAGTCAGCACTACAAAGAGGAGGTGTTCCTCATGTTACGGGTGGCACGACACCACAATGAGGTAAACCCGGCTAGGGATAAAGCCTCGGCCTTGCAAGCCATGTCGTAGCGGCGTAACACCGCACAGAAGCGTAAGGCTTCATGCTGGGTAGTTTGGCACTACAAAGGGGCTAGACCTCATGCTACGGGTAGTATGACACTACGATGAGGTTCCCGGTGATTCGGGGTAAGGTCCTCGGCTTAAGGCCATGTCATAGCGGCGTAGCACCGCAAAGGAAGCGTTGGACGCTTCATGCCATGTCTCTTTAATAAAGAACTCACCTATAGTGTATGGACAAAGAGATATCAGGCCGTCTCTTGAGGGTAAATGTGTAGACGCCCAAAATACATACATTGAAATCCAGGCTGGCACAAGGCCTTTAATGTACAGCCAGAAGCACAGATAACTACGTTATGTGAGTGGGAAAAATTACAGCTGTGGTATAGAATTCAAGGCGTAGTCCATTCTTGTATTATACTGTTGTTCAACCCATGCGGGAAGATTCAAGTCGTCAGCGACATCTATCCTAATGCATAATGGACAGTTATTATGTGGAACGCTTAACTCATATATATAGAGATATGTGGAGGATTGTTGGTGTTTTATTCTATGTGTTGTGTGTGTTCACAACATTCTATTGTTAAAAGATAGTCCCACATCGGAAAATCACACCAATATGTATCTCTATATATTACTTATGAAGGAATAGAGAGATGCACATGGGTTGAGGCCCAATAGAGGGTGCCATGTGGGAGGATTTTACATAGAGGTGAGAATAAGAAACCAACTTTTGGCCAAATGAAAATAGATTTAAATCTATTGGAGCTAAGCCCCGAAGGGGCTTAGCGACTCGGACTCGGACTCGGACTCGGACTCGGACTCGGACTCGGACTCGGGCTCGGGCTCGGGCTTGGGCTTGGGCTAATGGGCTTTTGAGGCTTAATGTGGCTTTTTGATGGCACTTTGCACTTAGCACGACAACTCGTCGCAAGGCGCATTGTGCGCTTTAGTTGCGCTCGTGCGCGAGCCTCTGCGCGGCCCTGCGTGGCGAGCGGGACGTACGGAGCGTACTGAGCGTACGGGGCGTACGGGTCGAGCGGGTCGAGCGGGTCGAGTGGGCCGTTCAAATTATGTAACGTCCGCGGGTCTTGTGGGCTCAGATCCGGAAATGGCTCAGATCCAGAAAATCCGGATCTAGCATTAAACCAGGGCGTGCGTTCAGAATTTGAAAAGCCCATCTCGTGCCTATAATATCAGATGCATCTCCTCTCTCCAAGGTTACAGAAAATACTCAGAAAATTTCCAGAGAGAGAGAAGTGCTGCTGCTATTCCGAGGAGTCGACATTTTTGGCCAGCGTTCTAAAGTTCTCTTCGAACTTGCTGGTTCCTGGAGGCTTGTCCGTAAGGCGGATATAGCTTTGAGCGCCGGTGATCTTTCACCCCAGCAGGCTTTCTTCTTCCTCTGTTGCCTTCGAGAATACTGTGGCTTCTCTTTAGAAGTTATACGGTTCAGTTGCCTTCGAGAAAAATTACGAAATCTTTTTAGATTCTCGTAATACAACATCACCTTCTTTAGGGTGTTGTTGCTGGAAACATTGTCTTTACAATTGTTTCTGATATCGTGTTTTTTCCATCGATTGTTCGCCAAGGGACTAACAGAAATTTCTTTTAAATTTAAGTACACTATTTGTGCCATACATATTGTCTTCATTGAAATTACATTTCCTTGTTGATACAAATTCCACATGCATATCAGTGTTGAACAGTTTCTAATGGGAGAATTAGAATAAGCGCCTCACTAATGAAGAATACATGATTATTAATACATTTCATATACATATATATGCAGGGCTTGCGTCATATTGGAAGAAGATCAACAATCAGGACTTAATTCTGTTTTGCAAATTTAATGGACAAGGCCTCAGAAGAATTTGGAGAAGTTGTTTGCTGTCTTGGGACTAACTTCTCGAAGTTTGTTGCAGGATACTGTCTGTCCCATTCTACAAGCAGTTTCATCAGTTCCATCATGTAAACTTCTTGAAGAAACATGCAAGAGAAACTTTTCAATGCACTTCGATTATTGTACAACTGCCAGCACTGATTTTGTTTCATTGGATGAGGCCACTTTCAGGGATATACTTCAGGCAAGTTCAGTTATCCATGTTGGTGTACATAGTTATATTTATCTTTTTTATCACGGAACTTATATAATTGTAATTTCCAAGGAGCTCCATGTTTACTGGAGATTAAAAAAAAGATTGCAGAAGTTGAAGTATGTAGTGGAATGGTGCCTTAATGTCTTTAGATTGACATATAGAATATGGTGAAACAATAGTGAGAAAGTGTGACAGGCCACATCAATTTCAGGACAATCAAATAGAAATGTTTGTGTCCACCGGAATAGGTCAAGATCCGGACAGTTGTATGAATTCTGGAATCACTATGTTTAATCGAATGTGACAGAGAATTATAAGGTCATGTAATCCAGCATGTATACTCATGTGTACAAACAAACAAAAAGTAACAGCTTTGTACAATTGATAGAATTTTAGTGTAATCCCACATTTCAATATATAAAACTTTTGAACTATTCCATATGTGAATTGTTTGCCCCCCAAATTTTACATTATCCAGAAATCTTATCTCATTGTCCCATTCGAATTTTGTTTCTTCTGAACCAGGTAGCCTTTTACTTCTTAAAAGATCCGTGCTGGTTGAGTCAGTGCTACCTTGCTGCAACAGTCTTAATTTAGTCATACAACTGAAGATTAATCGGTGTCTACATCTACATATGGTTACACTGGTAATTATTTTGCAGCATGCTGATATGACTGTGACTTCTGAAGAGAAAGTTCTAGATGCAATTCTAATGTGGTGCATGCAAGCCTCTGAAACCTGTAGCTGGACAATAGTTGATAAGCTCTTGAGGTCCTCAACACCTGACCAGCTTTTTAGAGACAGGCTTCTATCAGTTGATATTTTTCTACCTCTTGTGCGTTTCCCATTAATGCCATCCCCTTTGCTTCAAACGGTAATACTTGATTTATTTGCATCTGAAGTTTAATATGACAGTCTTTGAGAAATGTATGTGTCTAACAACAATGTATCTTACTTTACTATGTTGCAGCTAGATCAGAGCAAGCTAAGCAGCGAGATTCATCTATTTAGGCAGCTTGTGAGTTGGAAATTGATTTCAAGGTTTCGTATTTAGTTGTTTGAAGTTAATTAATTGTTCCAGTGATTACTTGATTTGATGATTTTATAGGTAACTGAAGCTATTCAATATTCTGGTCTACGATTGACAGTGCCAGGAACCAATCAGAAGTGAGAAATCCTTATTTCTATTTTTTATTTTGATGCGTGCATTGCAAATGTTAATTGCGCTATTTCTAACCTGCAATATAATCAATCCTTAGTGTCAGATTTCAACATAGACGCTCAAGCTTTAAAGAACTTCAATACATATGTGACGGGGATACTAATGGAGTGATTTACTATTCTGGCACATCCTATGGGGAGCATCATTGGGTTAATCCTGTTTTATCTAAGGTGAGTATGGTGTGTGAGATGGAAACATTCATATGGTGACTATGGTTTGTAGTAATTCTTCTCTTCTTTTTTCTTTTCTTTTTTTGTTTCAGAAAATTGTTGCGACAGCAAGTAGTCCTATTTCAAGGTACACTGACCCAAAATTATTGGTGTCAAGGACATATCAGGTACCTAAAGTGTTCTTATCACTAGAAAGGTCTTGAAGCCTCTTTGTTTGACATCACTTAAGATCATTCTTTTTGGATTATTAGGGAACATCTTTTGCTGGTCCTCGCATAGAAGCTGACCGGAATTGTACTTGGTGGATGGTAGACATTGGGAAAGATCACCAGGTTACATTTGTCAAATTAACTTTCAAATTATTGACAAAGTCTTATGTCTTATCATCCTCATCTCATGCAGGATATGAAGCCTTTCTTCCTAATATAGAAAACCTACAGTTTGCTTAGCTGCAATTTGGATTAGAATCATGACTTCTACGAGGCTGTTGCAGAACTATCTATAATAAAACTTGTAACCAAATGCATCGTTTTCACCAACTAAGCAAACTAGAGAACAAAAGTGGAGATTATTCATCAGTTCAAGTTAAACTATGATTAGTATAGAATAAGTATCTATTACCATTTGATATTATATATTGCAGAACATAGTTATCAAGATTGTAGTTGCTGAAGCTTCCCAAGTAGTCAAACCTGGTTATTTGGTCTTGGGATTCAATTAAGTAAAAGAACTACAACGGTGTCCGTGTTACCTTGAGATAGCATCTCGATGTCGTAGTTTTTGCAAAAGGAAAGATTGAGGAACTATTGGTGAAACAGGAAAAAATTGATTATGTTTAGCAAAGAAGCCTTAGTAGGGAACAGGCATCAAGTATTATAAGCTACCAATGTTCATAAATTCATTTGAAATGTTTAAATAAAATGATCAAATATTAGACACATTCCC
Source organism: Iris pallida (assembly GCA_029216955.1). NCBI lineage: Eukaryota > Viridiplantae > Streptophyta > Magnoliopsida > Asparagales > Iridaceae > Iris > Iris pallida. The sequence continues at coordinate 32,482,970 of JANAVB010005597.1, read as the reverse complement.
ATGTTCTACAAGAAGCTCTGAGTCAAAATTATGGGAAACTAGTTGGAAGCTATGTTACTGGGCGAATATGACATGACATGATTTGGGCACGGTAACAGGGAGCCACGTTAAGTTTGATGTGTCCTAGTGTCTGATACGTGTCCAAAACGAAGTGGCATGGATATGTCACCAACTTCTGGAATGTCCATGCTTCCTAGGTTGGAAGCGTCCAAAGGTTAGAAGGGGGATGAAGTTTCTGGGGAAGTAAATTAGCAATATCCCACATGCATACGTTTGGAATAGTTACTTTTAACTGTACACCTAAACCTTAAGTGTAGCCAAGCGTAGTTTAACTGTTTCAGCACACACATACTATTTGTTAAGTGTTATATTAGTTATTTCCAACTCTACACTGTTGTTCAGGAGATTTAAGTTACGTTTGACATTATAAAAAATTAAGCTGTTAAAGATGAGAGTCATGAGACCCTTTAAAGCTAAGTTTGGCTGCATAGAGAGGAAGGGAATAAAAGAAGACAGGAAGGAGGAACAAGTTAAAGAAATACCACGCTTTGTTTTCATTTATCTGTCTTTAAGTGGGGATTTTTTTTAATCTAGAGAAGGATTATAGCTGTACTTCATGCTTATCTTACTTTTCATTATATCTTAATCATTTTGGGAAACCGTTCTTTTTTTCACCCACTCTCCATCACTCATGTATACAACCTAAATGAATGTGTTGAGAACTAATAAGGGATTTAGTCCCACATTGGAAAATGTAATATGAAGAGGAGCTAGACTCCCTATAAGTAGTGGAGTAGCCAATCAATAAAAATATAGAACCATTATTCTCTACATGGTATCAAAGCCATAACCACAAAAAAAAATATAAATATTTTTTTTTCTCCCCCCCACCCCCCCCCCCCCCCCCCCCCCCCGCCGACCCCCCCCCCCCCCTTCTTGCCGACCACCCACCCCCCTCTTGCCGACCCTAACCCTAACCCTAACCTCCCTCTTGCCGACCACCCCCCTGCCGACCACCCCCCCTGCCGTCCCTAACCCTAAACCCCCTGCCGACCACCTCCCAGCCGACCCCCCCCGCCCCGCCCGACGCCCCCCCCACCCCCTGCCGATCCCCACCCCCTGTCGACCCCCCCACCACACCTGCTACTGCCCCCCCCTACCCGCCGCCCCCCCCTCTTCCGCACCTGCTGCTGTAGCCCCCCTTTTTTCCATAAAAAAGAAAAGAAAAAATATATAATATAAAAAATCCTACTTTGCGAGAGAGATTATATAGGCAGTTATTCGACGACGGATGGATGTCAAATACTTTATTTGCACCTTCTGTTCCTGGATTACGCCCTCCGGAATTACAAATAATTTATTTGTTTTCCATTCTCGATCTGCAAATTAGGTTTTCCATGCGTGCACCGATGTTGGCCATGTTAACAGCGCATTCGTACAGTCTCTGTTGAAGACTTTACATAACGACGACGACGAGGCCGACGAAGACGAAGACGAAGACGAAGACGAAGACGAAGACGACGACGACGACGACGAAGACGACGACAACGACGAAGCCGACGAAGACGACGACGACGATGAATCACCGTTGAAGATGCCATGGATTCGATCCGTGGTAAACTGACAGCAGATGAGATGAAGGCTTGGTTGATGATATTTTATCAAAGAGATTAACCGAGGCGACTCCATGTGTGATCCATACTGATGTGGATCCGTCACCCTACAAAATGGGGAAGCTGGACAAGATGGAGACGAAGTTGGAAGGCACGTCCAATTACTTGAAATGGTCACGGCAGGCCATGCGGACGCTGAATGGACGTGGCTTGGTTAGCTACGTCAATGGCCAAACCAAGACGCCAGATGATCCCTCCTCGAAGGAGTTTGCTGTTTGGGACATTGTCAACAATGTTGTGGCTGGATGGTTGACAGCCTCCTTGACCGACCAGGTGTCGGGCAATGTAGAGGCGATGGAGGCTGCTGCTGATATATGACGGACTTTGAAGGATATGTACTCAGGTTCGGGCAATCCTATGCGGGTCTTCCAACTGCAGGATGAACTTGATTGGGTGTGTCACGCCCCAGTACCGAAATACGGAGACGGACTAGGCCAGCTACTCCATATGAGGTACGTAACGTCATACGGCGATCGTGGCTGTCGAGAGACTAGGGGGTACATGCTACAATCAAGTCTCCTATGGTCCCACAGAGTTCTATGTCTCAATCAATCAAGTCACATCAGCAATGAAATAAACATTAAAGATAAAGCAGTAAGACGTCCCTGACGCTTCATCAAAATGATCATGAGAGACTAGCTTCATAATTTAGCTATCTCAGAGAGTCAGGAGTACAAAATTATACACAGCTGCAGTCTGTTTAATTACAATTATGTACTGACACAAAATATCAAGTAATCCGGCTAACAGGTGCCGGTGGCTAAACGCCGCAAAATGTATAAGCATGAGTGGTGGAGAAGAAATCCACTCGAGTCCCCAAACCGCCATGCTCCTAGTATGCACAATGGATGTCAGGGAGGAAGATCGTGTCCTCTGGCTCTGCTACGAGATCTGGCCAAACAAAACCAGCGAGGTCAGCCCCGAATAGCAAGTACCGCCAAAGGGGCACAAGAGTTAAGATTAAAAACCCAGATAATAGAATGATTGATAATACTAATACTTATGCTATTCTTTATAGGGTAGCGCAACATCCTCGAACCCATATGGCACTCTTACAACCAAACAAGGACAAAAGGTGCCGCATGGAGTCGGGACGTGTCGTACTCTATAACTTTCACATAAGTTAAAAGGTATAAACAATAAAATCTCCTGATCGTGACTTCGGTCGATAGCCTATCGCAGCACAATAACCAATCCAACAATCAAACAAGAACATGGGTTGGATCATGTACCATGATAGACCATGTTCCTTAGTCATTCACAGAAGTAGCACTTCACAAACAGAATAAGTCTTCCGTTCATAACTTCGGTCCACAGCCTATCATAGTACGATAACCAACCCAACAATCAAACAAGAACATAGGTTGGATCACGTACCATGACAGTCCGCTTTCCTCAGTTAGTCGCGGAAGGTAATAGGATACAAGCAAGTCGTTTTCACGGCCAATCAAGTCTACGCGTTTCTAGTGGAACGAGGTTATCCTCGCGTCATGTTATTAGAAAATCCTCAGATCGTATCTTTCCAGCAAGGCTAGCCAACCCAGGGGTTCGCGTAGACAGGTATGATTGAGCACAGGTCCCTCGTAAGGCCACCTTGCTAAAACATATAATATATAGCAGGAATTAATCGGATACAGTCATCCACTCGTTGCAGATGACACAGTATCCGTGGAGACCAGCCGGCGCGTCAAGACAATATCTCAAGGCGGCTGGTGTAACACGATCTCGGGATTTTGCCCTCCCCATGCATCTAGTATGTTTAGTTGCCTAATTTAACCCTAGGTAAAATCTTGGACTCACATGCTGTGGCCTGCATGATTATCCCCATAAAGTCGTACTTTAGTACGAGTACCCCAAAGAGGATCCATGTCAATCAGTATGTCAACATGTGCTACCCTCCTTAGTGTAATGCATCATTGCAAATACGCCACGTGGAGTTACGAGTCATTTGTCGAGCATGAACAAGAACTGGGACATTCAGGTACATGTATCGGGTAGGAACACTTTGTTCTCCGGGGTCACATTAGTGCTCATATCATGCTCGGGACAAAAGGCGTAAGGATATAAAATGAGCATATAATATCTAATAAAATATCAAAAGCGTACGCACAAAAAACACGCACGCTCAAGGGGTGAAAAGTCACGCAGGCTCACTCAAGGCAGCGTGCGTGAAAAGTCACGCAGGCTCACTCAAGGCAACGTGCGTGAAAAGTCACGCAGGCTCAAGGGGAGAGCTGCGTGAAAAGTCACGCAGACTCAAGGGGAGACACGCTTCCAACAGGAAGCGTGCTCAAACAGGAGCACACTGCTCACTGTCTTCTCCAAACAGCAAGAACACCATGGATGAACCCAAAGCTTCAAAACATCACAACTTGGCCATCCGAACTCCAAATCCAGATTTCCAAAGTTCCAACTTGGGTGAAACTGAATGCTCTTCCACATGGAAGCATCAAAAACCCATAAAATCCAACTAAAGTAGATCAAACCATGCAAAATCCGAAAATGATTAAAACTTAGATCTACAAAAATCAAAGCTTCAAAATGGAAATTTTCAAGTTCTAAACTAGTATAGATTGAGGAGAAGAACATGTTTTGGCAAATAGTTTTGTAAGAAATCAATGACAAAATATGGATCCATCTCTTGAGCAAGTTGGTACTTGCCTTGGTTGGTGGAGGAAATAAATGAGAGGAAGTAAAAATAGAGGAGAGAGAATGAGATGAGTTATTATATAGAATCTTGAACCCATGGGTTCATGATGAACCAAAGGGTTCATGATGAACCATTGGTGAACCAAAAATAGGTTACCCAAATGAGCCAAAACTGTAGACCCAAATGCAGAAAATAAATTAGGAAATAATATTTTGTCGAATATTTTTGGGAAATGCATGAAGAAATACTGCATAATAAATATCGTATAAATTCAAGGTAAATATAATTTATCGGTTTACGTATTAAAATACGTATTCCAGGATCGGGGAGTGACAGGGTGGCCCAGGACGACCGCACCATCTCTGAGTATGCGCCACTATTGAAGAAGTTCTGGTCTGATCTGGATCACTATGATCCTCTTGGGATGGAAGATGTCCAAGTCGAACCAGCATTTGTGAAACATTTCTAAAAGTTCTTGGATTATATTTCGCGTCAACGGATAATAAAGTTCTTAAAGGGTCTTAACCCTGTGTTTGAGAATAGAAGGAATGTACTCCTGGCACAGTCCATGCTTCCCATCTTAGAAGAAGTCATAGCTGCCATGGCACAAGAAGAGGCTCGCTTGAAGTTGATGTCCAACAAGGGCTCTTTCCAGGGGGAGCAAGCCACTGTTGACAAGTCTGCCCTTGCCGCCTTCAATCAGCCTTCCTCTGTGGCCGGTGTTTGCCACAACTGTGGTGACTCAGGACATTATATCAGATTTTGTCCAAAATCCCTGCACAGTCAGTCGAGTGATCGTGGATGGGGCCGCGGAGGACGTCGTGGTGGTCGAGGCGGTTATGCTGGTAGAAGGGGAACTTATTCTGGAGGACACAAAGCTAATCTGGCGGAGGACGGGGACGACAATCACCTGGCTGAGTTAACCCCTCTTGAGAAGGAGTTCCTCGCGAAGTTACGCGGCACGAAGCTGGGTTCGGACGGCAGTACTGGGGCGTCATCTACCTCGGGGGACCACATCACTTGCTTTGCCCAAACCGGCACAGGTATACCTGCGCGTGGTCTTGCAGCAGCTGTCTACCAACCAGGTTGGATTATGGACTTTGGGGCATCTCGTCATGTCACGAGATCCCGCGGTGAATTCCAGGACTATACTCATCTACCGACGCCGGAGAGCATTCAGACTGCTGATGGTAACTCCAACTCTGTCATGGGTAAAGGTACTGTCGCATGCACTCCTTCTCTCACTCTCACCAATGTCTTACATGTTCCGTCTTTTCCTGTCAATCTTCTTTCTATTAGTGCCATTATCCTTGATCTTAACTGTACTGTTTTCTTTGACATTCCTACGGTGACTTTTCAGGAGAAGGGGACAGGACGACGACTAGGGACTGGCACATGGCATGAGGGGTTGTGGTACTTAGACAGGACTGGACTGGACAAAGCTTTGGCATCTCTGGTAGCAGACACACCACCGAAAGATTCACGGCGCAGTGTAGAAGATGAATTGCTCCTCCACCACCAGCGTGTCGGTCATTCTTCTTTTAAAATTATTAGTCGAATGTATCCGTCCCTATATCAAAGATCTAATAAAGAGAAGTTATTTTGTCATGCTTGTGAGTTGGATAAACATACCAGAAGCACGTATGTGAGTTAAGGTAGTAGAAGTTCAGCTGCTTTTGATATGATACATTCAGACGTATGGGGCCCTTGTCCTACAACCGGTATTAACGGTTTTCGGTGGTTCGTCACTTTTATTGATTGTTATACTCGCGTGACATGGGTGTACCTTATGAAGAATAAAAGTGACGTCTTTGAGGCGTTTCGAGACTTTCATCGACGGGTAGAAACTCAATATGGCACTAATATTAAGTGCTTACGGTCTGACAATGGGACGGAGTATACAAATAGGAAGGTTGCTGAGTATTTATCCACTTATGGCATACTACACCAAACTTCCTGTGCCTATACACCGGCCCAAAATGGTGTGGCTGAACGGAAGAACAGACACCTGCTGGAGGTCGCACGGACGATGATGCTGGCTATGAATGTTCCGAAACACTTATGGGGGCAGGCGGTGTTAACGGCATCTTATCTCATCAATAGAATGCCATCTCAGGTATTGGACTGGAAGACACCGCTGGAAATGCTTACTGGTGCCACCACGTACACTGTTCCACCGAAAGTATTTGGGTGTGTATGTTTTGTCCAAGATAATAGGCCAGGGGTTGGCAAACTGGATCCTAGAGCGGTTAAATGTGTCTTTGTCAGGTACACGACAACTCAAAAGGGATACACATGTTGTAGTCCAGTTGAGCGGAAGATGTTTGTAAGCATGGACGTTACATTCAGAGAACTGGAACCATATTATGGTTCGGATGACGGTTCGGCATTTGGTGACACACCTAACATAGAGGGTGTTAGATGTGAGGGAGAAAAATTAAGCCCATCTGTGGTAGTCGGATCGGTCCCATGCCCGGTCGTAGAAAACTGGACGAAAGGGAGAGAAAGCAGTGACTCCGATACAGATGGTGAAGAAGATACATATGTTAAACAGGGGAAGCAGCAGACAATGGAAAAGGAGCTCCAAGTCTACAGAAGGAGACAGCAGAAGTCCAGTACTGTGCCTGTACCGTGCTCTGTGCCTACTGTACCAAGTCCTTCGTCTACTCCTGCTCCAACTCTTGAAGATGTTGCCCCCGCATAGAATCAATCTGATTCTGATGCGGATCTCTCTGACTTTGATGGTATGATCTCTCCATCACCTATTGCTCCCTTAAGGAGATCTTATCGCATCAATGCGGGTAAGGCTCCTAGTCGTTTTGATGATTATGAACATGATATTGCCAACTACCTGTCTTATTCTAACATTTCTTCGAATTATCGAGCCTTCATTGCATCATTAGACTCTACTTCGTTGTCCAAAAGTTGGCAGGAAGTAAAGAAAGATCCAATATGGAAAGCTGCAATGATGGAAGAACTTGGGGCACTGGAAAAAAAAAGACGTGGGAGCTGGTTCCATTACCGAAAGGGAAGAAAACTGTGGGATGCAAATGGGTGTACACAGTAAAGGAGACGTCAGAAGGAAAGGTGGAACGATACAAGGTAAGGTTGGTTGCAAAGGGATACACACAATCATGTGGCATTGACTATGATGAGACGTTTGCTCCAGTAGCGAAAATGAGCACTGTAAGAACTCTGGTCTCCATTGCAGCAAACTATGGGTGGAAGTTATACCAATTAGATGTGAAGAATGCCTTTCTCCATGGGGACCTACAAGAAGTGTACATGGAACTCCTGCCAGGGTGCTATGCTACAGAATCAGACGGAGGGACGTCGCATGGAAAAGTGTGCAAACTAAAGAAGTCGCTATATGGGCTCAAGCAATCTCTTCGAGCCTGGTTTGACAGATTCAGAAAGGTTGTTACAGGCATGGGATACTATCAAGCAAATGCAGATCATACTGTCTTTCTTCAGCATGCAAGAGGCCACATCACTATGCTTGCTATATACGTGGATGATATAGTAATCACAGGTAATGATGAAGCCGAGATCGCTAAGCTGAAGTCAAAACTCGCGAAGGAGTTTGAAGTGAAGGATGTAGGAGCGATGAGGTACTTTCTAGGTATCGATGTGTGTGAAGGCGAACAAGGAATTGTTCTCTCATAAAGAAAATACACACTAGATCTGCTGAAGGAGACAGGGATGCTGGGATGCAAAGCAGCAGTCACCCCAATTGACCAGAAGTGCAAGTTGGGAGCAGAAGCAGGAGAGCCAGTTGATCGTGAAAGATATCAACGACGTGTAGGGAGATTGATTTATCTGGGACACACTCGTCCTGATATCTCATTTGCGGTGAGTGTAGTAAGTCGCTACATGCATGATCCAAGAACGGGTCATATGGATGCAGTGTTTCAGATCTTGAGATATCTGAAAGGGACGCCGGGAAAAGGGCTATGGTTCAAGAAGAATGGATGTATAGAAGTTGAGGGATACTGCGATGCAGACTGGGCAAGCTGCATAGACGATAGAAGGTCTACCACGAGATATTGTGTCTTTGTAGGAGGAAATTTGGTCTCATGGAGAAGCAAGAAACAGTCTATGGTAGCACGGTCTACAGCTGAAGCAGAATACAGAGCAATGACTTTAGGAGTGTCGGAGTTGCTGTGGGTGAAAGCGTTGCTGACAGAGTTGAAGTTGGACAAGGGAGCACCGTTACGTCTTCTGAGCGATAGTCAAGCTGCAATAAGTATAGCTAACAATCCAGTGCAGCACGACAGAACGAAGCACATCGAGATCGATCGATTCTTCATCAAAGAGAAGCTGGAACAAGGGATACTGAAGATTGATCATGTTCGCTCAGAAGAACAATTGGCAGACTGTCTGACTAAGGGTCTTAGTTCATTAAATCTTTCTAAGCTATGTAACAAGATGGGCATGATTAATATCTATCGCCCATCTTGAGGGGGAGTGTTGAGAACTAATAAGGGATTTAGTCCCACATTGGAAAATGTAATATGAAGAGGAGCTAGACTCCCTATAAGTAGTGGAGTAGCCAATCAATAAAAATATAGAACCATTATTCTCTACAGAATGTGCCTGGGGCCTTCAGTTTTAGGGAGGAAGATAAGTTTATTTTTTGAGGAAAAAAAAAACGTAGTTTACTTTTTGATAAGAAAAAAAATGAAGCAATCTTAAAAAAAATTAAATTGAATAATAAGTTATTATAATAGGAGTATTATGGTTTTATGCCCTTACTGTTACCCCGGACCTACAAAAAATTGATAGTTCACACTACTAAAGTGAAAATAAAAAGTTCGGGATATCAACTTGCCAAAAATAGCTCAGGAGATTAAAGTCCCAAAAGTTGATAGTTGAGGATAGTTAAGTGAAACTTAGCCTAAAATTCTCCTATTTAATTACTAGCTATTTACTTCTACAAACATATCTGGTTCATTCTCTGTATAATCATACTTTTTTTCTTTTTTTTTATCAATTTTTTTTCTGTCTAACATTAGCAAGGTATCGGTAAAACTTGCAGCTGTTATATTCCTGATACTTAAACATCTTAGACAAGGAATGGGGAATATGAGTGATTTACTCTATTACAAGAGGATGTAGACCTCAGGAAATAGCACTTGAGCTCCAATGCAGCCGTTGTATTGTCATCTGGCTGGCTGAGAATTATGTTCCTCTATCTGGCAGTCAGTTCTTCAACATTTTTAATAAGAATCGATTATACAGCATGGAATCTTCACATGGCCTAGATCAATTGGTAGCTTATATGAGGTTGCTACCTGTCAAGATAGTGAAGATAATATTGATAATTTTCGACTTCTGTAAGTTCCAATTATAACTTGTTTTATAAATGACCTTCAACGAACTTTTTGCAGTAGAAAGCTTGTAACAACTCGCCTTAAGACCTCTTCTAATGATCTTATCTTTTTTAATACGACATATTAACATTTAACGGTGAGGTAGAGTTTTTGGCTTTTGTATGTGCAGTTCTCAAAATGATCGTTGGGTCGTTTACGTTGACATGTGATGCAAGTGTAACAAATTTCCTTTCTGGGTTATGTGAGACCAGCAAGGTGTCTTAGGTTTAGAAAAGAAGAAAAGAAGAAATATTTAGTAGATGTTTTCTAATTTGCAAGGTATCATTGACATGTTCATTTTGCATTTCGCATACCATGGCGAGCCACTTCATTCATTTCTTTTCGTATCTTCATGAGTACACAATTTACCATGACTCGTGACCACAATAATGGGATTCTAATTTGGCTTTTTACTGCGTTTCCAACCACCGCTGCTCTCATACAAGCAATCTGAAGTAAATTTCTCTTGCCTGTTTGGCTATTGCAGCTGATGTGCAACTACTACACACTGAGACAAGATGGTTCCACCACATATGCTAGATCATGGGCCTTTCAGGTAATTTGAAAGAGGAGGAAGATGACATAAAAAAAAGGCTTAGGATTCAACATTTGTAATATTCACATTGTGTATCAGGGATCTATGGATGGGGAGAACTGGAGCAACTTAAGAGTACATGACAATGACCAAACAATATGCAGACCTCGTCAGTTCGCATCATGGTGCATATCTGGTCCAATGGCACTGCTTCCTTTCAGGTTCTTTCGAGTCGTTTTAACAGGCCCCACGACTGGTGACTCAAACTTGTGGAACTTCTGTATCTGCTTTATTGAATTATATGGTTATTTCCACTGATAGAGCAGATAACAATCTAATAGGATGACCTGTAACTACTGTACCCGCTCAGCTACCATGCAAATGTTTTTTGGCTGAATAAAAGTATGGTCTCCACGTTGATGTTCTCTGGATTTGGTTCTCGTGTTAGATTGTACTTCTCATATTCAATAAGAATGTTGGAGATGTATTGTGCAAAGCTTGTGAAGCCATTGGTCTACGAAGACTTAACACTAAAAAAAAACAGGATACTTTGCTCCTGATCTGAGAAATTTGTTAAAGTATATTGTGGTGATTGAGGAGAGTCGCGGAAATTTACTTGCATGAACCTATACCATGAACTGGTTGATATATATTAGAAACTCAGACGCATTGATGACTTCATTCGTCTTTTATGTTCTCTGGCCATTTGGTGTATAAGGAATAAATGTAATTTTCAGTTTTTGAAAGAATTCATTTACACGACTTGGATTCATCGTCGTGCTCTCATATTGGAGAAATTCAAAGTTAGCCTTATCATCTTTGGATTGCGCACATTTAAAAGTTGTAAAACAAATGGGGATTCAAGGTAGCCTGCCTTGTCATCTTTGGAGTGCTAAGATGGACGTTATTATGGCTGGTTCTGTAAAACAATGAAGCAGTCAGTCAAATACATCATGTATGGTCACTGGTGAGGACTGAAACATCTTGTATCCAAATATAACAGAAATTTGATGAGAAGAAAGTGATTTCAGTCTTGCGACCTCGGGTTCTTCCAATGGACAAGTGAGAATGTCTTGTTTGTATTTCATGACTGGGGCCTTTCCCTAATTCAGCATGTATCCTTTCTTCACATTTGGAGGGATGAGCAAAACTTTGGCTATGAATCGGCTATATCAGCAACTAATCATGCTCCAGGAAGTGTGATATATAAACTTTCTTCTTTTTGTAGGTTTCTGTCAGTAATTATTATTTCCGGGTCTGCATCAAATAAGTAGTGTTTAATTAGAACCAGACCATGGTAGTGCTGCTGCTGTAACTATGTCTTCATTTTTACTGTTGTCCTTGTGTTTGTGCTGCTGCTAAAGCAGTTCTCTTTCAGTTTTGTTGCGTTGCCATAGACTCTGAGCTTGATGCGTCTTGCCTCTCTTCTAGAACCATATTTTAAAGGAGACCCACAATGGGGATTGAAACATATAGGACTGCGTTACACAAAGTGTGTAGCTATGACGAGCTATGTTTTGATTCAATTTACTCTAGTTGTATCTGATGTAGTACCTAGGTTTCTAATTTACGAATGATTGGAGTTCGCGGCCTACTGTCGAAATTATAATCTTATATACATAATTTATTTAATCACTCACGGATCCGGTTTCACTTTTCCACATTTAAGTAATCATTTTTCCTTCCAATTTTTTTGGCATTTCCAACACCAAGTATCTATTGTTTTTAGGTATTTTTCAGTTACAGACTTCCATATATACATATTACAACCTGTTTGCCTCTTGACACTTTTGTGTCTGCCTTTAAAGTCTAATGAATTTGCACATCAATTGCAAGTTTTTATATGAGATCCGTCTATTAATTTGCATATGGCTGCTACCTAACGACCAAGATTGTAAAAGACGTTAGGCGCTAGTTGGGCAGACACCGGACGCCTAGCATGCCTAGGTGGATGTCTAGTTCTAGACAGTGGTTAAAAAAAAAAAAAAACCAAAATCCTTACTGAAAATTGCGACAGTTGTCCATAAAACCCAAAAACATGCATAGTCGAACATCGGGTACTAGGCGGATGCCTAGACGGACATCGACAGGCACCATGCGGCTAGGACGAATTTTAGAAGAGTGCTAATGACTTAATGACAAGACAAATCTTGTGCAAGGAAAGTATCCAGTCCAAGTAATTACTGAAAATATAATGATTTCTTCAAAAGTTCTCACTTTTTAATGTTAAATTTAGGATATTTGCTATTATATGCCTAATGTTATTTTACAATAGCTTATGAAGATTGAATCTTTATGTAAGACCTGACACAAAATGCTGACTGCATTTGTATCCATGAGGCTTTTGGAGGAAATTGCTTCCTTCTTTATTGCACTGTTACAGTGTGCCCTTGATTATCTTTATGTAAACTATAAACTTCTTTTAATTTATGTTGCTCTACAATATAGGGACTATACTTTTAGCAACACATATACCACTCTGATATATATATATATATATATATATATATATATATATATATATATATATATATATATATATATATATATATACACACACACACACACTAGTGGATAACCCGTGCCATAATGGCACGGACACGAATCCGGCCTTCTCGACGTAGGCGTGCAGGCACCAGGCCAGCGCCAGGGAGTTCCGGACGGAGACGCGGCCTCTGAACCCGACCTTCTCGACGTAGGCGTGCAGGCACCGGGCCAGCGCTAGGGGCCCGAGCCCGGCGGAGGCGGACACGGCAAAGACCGGCGTGGGACCTCATGGAGGCGAAGACGCGCAGGGCCGTCGCGGGACGTCCGAGGACGGCGAGGCCCGAGACTGCGGCGGTCCAGGAGACGACGTCCATGTGCGGCATTTTGTCGAACACCCGCAGGACGTGGTCGGCGGAACCGCTTCGGGAGTAGGCGGTGAGCAGGACGGTCTGCACGAAAGGGTCGGGCCTGAATCCGAGGAGGAGGGCGTGTGCGTGGAGCGACCTGGTGGCGGCGGCGGCGGTGGTGGTGTTGAGCAAGGAAGAGAAGGTGTGGGAGTCGGGAGGGACGCGGCGGCGGAGCATTTGGGAGTAGATGGAGAGTGGGTCGACGGAGATGGCGATGGCGGTGTTGAAGGATAAGGGGTTGGGGTTGGTCATGACGGAGAAGAGGGAGGCGGCGAAGGAAGGGTCGGCGTCGGCGGCGCGGTGGAGGAGGCTGCTTGCGAAGAAGGGGTTGCGGAAGAGGCCGGCGACGACGGTGTGGGCGAGGATGGAGCGGAGGTGGCGGAAGGAGGAGCGGTGCAAGAGGAGCTAGAGGCGGGAGTGTCGTTGGAACAACCGATTGCTCTGGACCCAACATGGGACCTCCTCCTCTCTTATAGAGAGAGGGACAATTTTGTCCTTTCATCATCGTTGAACCAAAGCACATGGGTCGGACCAAAAATTCACTGTGCTTTATATTATAGACTAGTGGATAACCCGTGCCATAATGGCACGGACACAAACCCGGCCTTCTCAACGTAGGCGTGCAGGTACTGGGCCAGTGTCAGTGAGTTCCGGACGGAGATGCGGCCTCCGAACCCGGCCTTCTCGGCGTAGTCGTGCAGGCACCAGACCAGCGCCAGGGACCCGAGCCAGGCGGAGGCGGACACGGCAAAGACCACGGTGGCGGCGTTCGGGGCAGCGTGGGGCCTCATGGAGGTGAAGACGCGCAGGGCCGTCGCAGGGCGTCCGAGGGCGGCGAGGCCTGAGACGACAGCAGTCCAGGATACGACGTCCTTGTGCGGCATTCCGTCGAACATCCGCAGGACGTGGTCGACGGAGCCGCGTCGGGAGTAGGCAGTGGGCAGGACGGTCTGCACAAAAGGATCGGACCGGAATTCGAGGAGGAGGGCGTGTGCATGGAGCGACCTGGTGGCGGCGGCGGCGGTGGTGGTGTTGAGCAAGGAAGAGAAGGTGTGGGAGTCGGGAGGGACGCGACGGCGGAGCATTTGGGAGTAGATGGAGAGTGGGTCGGCGGAAATGGCGATGGCGGTGTTGAAGGAGAAGGGGGTTGGGGTTGGTCATGGCTGAGAAGAGGGAGACGGCGAAGGAAGTGTCGGCGTCGGCGGCGCGATGGAGGAGGCTGCTTGCGATGAAGGTGTTGCGGAAGAGGCCGATGACGACGGCGTGGGTGAGGATGGAGCGGAGGCGGCGGAGGGAGGGGTGGTGCAAGAGGAGCTGGAGGCAGGGGTGTCGTTGGAACAACCGGTTGCTCCGCACCCAACATGGGATCTCCTCCTCTCTTATAGAGAGAGGTGCAATTTAGTTCTTTCATCATCGTTGAACCAAAGCACATGGGTCGGACCAAAAATCCACTGTGCTTTATATTATAGATATTTGTGAGTTACATTCAAAACTTAAATATATTTCAGCCTAATGTTAGAAGTTAATCACAAACCTAAGATGATCATTACGTAGTACTGTCGAACAAGAATAGGCTGTCGCTTTTGGGATTCGTACTCCTGTAATATCTTCTGTCAAAAAAATGGTTTTCTTGAGTGAAGTTGAGATTAAGTTAAGTAGATTTCTTAGTATTATTGAAGATATGACGGAGTTCAAAAATTGTGCGAAGTTGATCCTCTTGCATTTTTTACTTCACTTTAAAAAATGATACAGTACTGCTAATTACACCAATAGAAGTCAAATTTTACTTCTTTATGAAAATGTATTTAATCAGTAATGTGTCCTTAGAAGGCAAAGTAAGAGTCAATATAAGTTCCACACCAGTCATCCTGGGCCAAGATATGATTGAAAATTTAACAGATTTATTCAGACAGTATAAAGTGGCAGCTTTTTTTTAACAAATAGTCTCCCATGTAGCAAATAAACTGAGATCTTTTCAACATTGGTACAGTTACCAGGCTAATGTCTTGTTGGTTTGAAGTTCATAATTCTCGACTTCACCCTGCTAAAGGGAAAGCTTTAAATGTGCAACCTAAAGAACAAATGATAATCTTAAAAAAGAGTTCAGAAATTAAGTGGGAAAATGTTAACAAATAAGTAGTTTAATATTAATCTGGAGTTTGGAACATACACGTATAGATTGCTGACTTGGAAACGGAACGAAACGAGAAAGATGATAAAACTGTAATAAAGTGTTGTAGTTCCCAAAACTAACTTTTAATGAATAATTATGATAATTGTTTGAGGTTTTTCAGTGAGCCGGGGGAAGGTTGAATTTTAAAGGTTTGTTTTCATCATTTTCCATAGCTATACGAGTTATATTGTTCTAAATGCTTTCTGATGTAAGGAAGACGCGTGAGGAGTAGGGGTGAGCGTTCGGTTTATTCGGTTTCAACCGAACCAAATTAGCCAAAATCAAATAAACCGAAATTCTAAAAAATCAAAATCGAAATCGAACCGAATAGCCGTAATCGAAACCGAACCGAACCGAACCGAACCGAAAAAGAAATTCAGTTTATTCGGTTTGTATGGTTGAAATTAATGGGTGGGACCCAAAATTAGAATCTTAGTTAAATTATATTAAAAATTATAATTTTTATACACATTTGTTGAATTTTAAAGTTATGCACAAAGTTGGACTAGTTGTTAAATTATCAAAGTTTTAATTTAAAATACATACATAGTGTTAGGAACGAAGCGCGGAAACCGTTCCCCCAAACCAGAAAGTCCTGCGAGAGAACCGAGCAAAAGCACACAAACCAAAAATGCCAAACACAATCGCAGACACAAAAGTTTTTGACGTGGAAAACCCTTGCGGAAAAAAACACGGGACGATCGGAGTCCAACCCTAAAGAACCTCCACTAATGGAATAAAGAGAATACACCCTCTACAAGCTCCTCCCGATCTAACACGGATCACCACAACTCACTTGAAAGAAGAAATTTTTTGATTGCGGATTCCGAAGAACAAGAGATGCCGAAAAATTATTCGAAGCAATCTCTCCTTCACAATAGTCCTTAATCCTCCCTCTCTCTCTCAAAGATTGTAAAGCACTCTTGTTTTGAGATGAGTTTTCAACTAGCATGCATTACCCTTTTATAAGGCCTTGGTAATCTATACATGGAAGGCCAATATATATGAAAACTTTTAATATGCATCAATCATATATTTAATGAAAATCCAATCATAATTGGCTTGCCATAATTGGAAGTCCAATTATATGGAAAGCTACTATATGAAGGGTCCAATCATGAATATATGATCAAAGTAAATATGGAAATCCAATCATATATTTTCTTACCATATATGTTCCAAAATAGGATCCATGCACTTCCCGAGCTTCTCTGACACACGGATGACGCTCGTCGCTCTCCGGGGTATTCTCCACATAGGTTGGGAACCCCACCCACTCTAACATTTCTCCCCCTTCACAACTATGTGGAGGAGGTCGTCATCCCGACGATCTGCCTGCAGAACTCAAACTTTCCCCTTGATAGAATCTTGGTGAACATATCTGCTCCGTTATCATCTGTATGAACCTTCTCAAGCTCCGTGTCCTTCTTCTCAACCACATCCCGTATCCAACAATACCGAGTCTCGATGTGCTTGGACCGGCTATAAAAGGTCTGATTCTTTACAAGGTGAATAGCACTCTGACTGTCGCAAAGCAAATTATACTGCTCTTGCTTCAGCTCCATTTCCTGCAACCGCTTTTTCATCCACAACAACTCCTTGCAAAGCCTCCGTCGCCGCAATATACTCTGCCTCTGTCGTCGACAAGGCAACACACTTCTGCAACCGCGACTGCCACAATACCGCTCCTCCAGCAAACATCATCACATAGCCCGAAGTCGATCGCATCGTGTCTACATCTCCAGCCATATCAGCGTCGGTATACCCAACCAGCTTCGGCTCGTCACCACCAAAAGAAAGTCTCCAATCAGCAGTGCCCTGAAGGTATCGTAGAATCCACTTGACCGCACTCCAATGTACCCTTCTAGGATTTGAAAGGTACTTGCTAACTATGCCAACACTACCAGAATAAGTCATATTAGCGACGTCAGAACACGTCGCTAATATGACAAAAAACGTCCCTAATCGTATTTACCGATGTTTTCCTGTGGTCGCGGAAAGCCATGTCGCTGACAGGCAAAACGTCGGTAATCGTCTCCATTACTGACGCTTACCGACGTCAAATAAACGTCGGTAATTGACCGACGTTCACCGACACCACGTCGAAAAAATGGCGACGTCTCGGACGTCGGTCAGCGTCGGTGAATTTAGCGACGTATGCTAGTTGTTACAGACGTTCACCGACTCTGTAGACGAGCAAA
This sequence comes from Iris pallida, assembly GCA_029216955.1. Lineage (NCBI taxonomy): Eukaryota > Viridiplantae > Streptophyta > Magnoliopsida > Asparagales > Iridaceae > Iris > Iris pallida. Next base: position 32,465,472 of record JANAVB010005597.1, on the reverse strand, counting down.
ACTGGGACGCTAAACATCGGTAAGCGTTGCTAAAGCTAATGATTTAACGACGTTTAGCTGCGTCGCTAAACGTCGGTAAACGTCGCTAAATTACAGAATGTCCACAGAATCACATTTTATACCTGCAGTTCAATAAATAACAAAAAAATCACAAGCACATTTTCTTCCTGGGTTCGTCGACCCCTTCGGTGGAACACTCAACACCGGTACATCACAATATACATATGTATCAACACAAACAAGAGTAAAAGTCTACAAGAGTAAAATATCCAAAGTCAGTAAACGAATATCCAAAGTATATAACCAATATCCACATGAATCCACAACCAATAATGAAAGTCTACACAAACAAATAATCCACAACCAATACTGAAACAACATAAACAAACACTAAAAAACACTACAATCTTGTAAAACAGTCCTAACTCGGACTACTGCGGATCTGGAGGAGGAGGGGCATCGCCGCGCCTCAAGGATAGGAACATCTCGTACTCCTCCCGTGAAATCGTCACCGATGAAGAAAGTAGTGACGTCGGTGGAGTCGGAGGTAGTGACGCCGGCGGAGTCGACGACGATGAAGGCACACCCGGAGGACAATAACGCTCCAATGCTGCTAGTCGCTCATGGTAGGAATGCATGGTAGATAACAACCTCGTACTGCTATCAACCATCGAATCCTGCATCAACGTGAGCCTCTCGCCCATGGACAGCTGCGATGCCTGCAGATCCGTCATGCTGCGCTCTGTCGATGCTCTAAGATCAGTGACGCCCCACTCTGTCCTCTCAGTCACATACCTGAGCTCCATAATGCTGCAATCGAGCGTATCCAATCGTGCTATGAGCGTAGCATCGTTCGTCTGGTGCTACTCCTGGATCCGTCGTAGCAGATCGTCACGGACAGACTCCACCATCTGCTGGACTCGGGCAGACTCCTAGGAGGGCTGTAGGCCATGCACACTAGCATGGGAGGCCCTAGAGGACTGTGTCGCAACTAGAACGTCATAGGATTTCGTACCGTAGTATGTACCCCTGTGGAGACCACCAGCGGCGGTCACCCACAGCTCTTCCTCCGACGGAGCTTGAGCAGGCTGCGAGGAAGTACCGGCCTCTCCCGCAGCATGTGCACTAGCAGCCGTCCGCTCCTTAAGCCGTTGAAACTCGGCCTAGAAAGCGTGGATACTCTATAACTTCTAATGTCTAATGTACTTATTATTACTAACTACATGAATATCTATTTGCATGCATATTTACTAAGTTATATCAAAACTAACACGAAGTATTAAAATTAATAAATAGAATTGTAATACTTATATAGGCCTGCTCCACCCTCTCGTCAATAAGCTTTCCGCCCTTCCGATGTGTGGCCAGGAAGACAGTCACCATATTGGCGTCATCACCCCTCCTTACCTGTAGTTAAATATATCACCTTTTACTAATTTATCGAACTTGCATTAAAATAATATTTCTAAAATAAAAAGGCATACCAAACGACGAAAATATTCCGTCATCGGAATCGACCCACCGCACCACTTTGACCCCTGCTTCCTAGCTGCCTTAGCCTTCTCAGACTTTTCCTTGTACTTTGGCTCGTCGAATCGAGCCTTCATCGCAGTCCACTGCTCAGGGGTGATCCAACCTTGGATCGACTTTTCGGCACGATCACGAGTCTTCTGATCATTAATAGCGTCGCGGATCAGCTAAGCAGCGACGGCAGAAAACAGCCCCTCGATCATCTCGGCCCGGCGCGGTGGATAGAAAAACATATCCTAGAAGAGTGCAAACCAAATATTTATCAGTTATATATAATATGCAAAAAATATATTATTCATGTTAAAAGCAAATATATTTTAACCTTGAAGCACGCAAACCAGTAGGCCTTCCTCTCGTCCAGAGCATCATAGTAGTTTATCCAAGGACCACCATAATTAGTCCTCAAGAAGTGGCCTAGGCGTCTCTGTACCGACGAGGGACGATATCTATACAGACATATTATATTCATGAGAAAAGTTAATTTATGATAAACACAGGAAAAAAATAATAAACCAAAAAACTTACTTTGTACCGTCGGCCCAGATCTCCGTCCTCGTCTCCTCCGGAGGTGCGCATGCATCATCTGCCTGATACTGGTCGGTCATCGGCTCAGCCTCCTCCATTTGCTCATCTGTCTCCATCATCTAGGGCTGGCAATTTTGCCCTGGTACCCTCTACCCTAGTCGGGTACCCTGCACCCTCAGGTGCCCACGGGTATCCTCTACCCTAGGAGGGCAAGCCCTACCCTTACCCTCTTGGAATTAGGGTAGGGTAAGGGTTTTATCCTGTTACCCTAGTGAACTTACCCGGGTACCCGTCCTACCCGCCCTACCCTCTGTCCTATAACCCTCTCCTGAACCCTACCCTATCCTGAATCACTACCTTACTCACTACCCTGTAAATCTGTGCTTTGTAATTTTGTATAGTCCCACACTCCCACTGTAGTTACTACTACATACTTGTATAGTCCCACACTCCCTCTGCCCTGTAACCCTACCCTGAACCCTATCCTACCTTGAATTACTACTACATGTAGTTTTTTGTAATTAGTTAGTACTTAGGATTAGGAGAACTACATAGTGCTTGATCCTAAGGAGTCAGGTCTATAGGGCTGTAAAACGATTCAACCGTTCGCATTCAGCTCGTGTTCGGCTCGGTCCAAGCTCGCCTTAAACTCGTTCGTAGACTAATCGATACCGAGTTCGACCATAGGTTGTTCGACTCGATCTTGTTCACAAACAGGCTCGAGCTCGGCTCGGTTTCTCATATTAGGACTTTTTTTTAAATGTTATGCTTTTTTAATAGATAGAAATACATTTTGTCTTAAAAAAATTTCTTATTTTTTTATTCTTTATAGGATGGTAAATTTATGATGTAAAGAGCATAAGTAATTCAATAAAAAAAAGTCTTTAAAACTTGAGAGAAACAGTGTGATAGTGTATACAACATGTCCTATAAATACTCACTATAGGGCTGTAAAATGATTCAAACCGTTCGCATCCGGCTCGTGTTCGGCTCGGTCCAAGCTCGGCTCGAATCAAACTCGTTCGATAGTTAACTCAAACCAAGCTTGAACACTCTTTGTTCGAGCTCGTTCGTTCGATTTTCAGCCCTACAGGTCTAGCCCCCTCCTTGGGTATGTAGGCAGTCCAGGTTCCACTATATAACTGGGTTCAACACCTTTAATAAAAAAAAATATTCCCCCTGTTATTTCTTGTTAAGTTGTTATGATTTTTGAATGCTGTAAAAATCTTAAGTATCAAGGTGTTTACTAGCAAAAAAAAAAGATTTTTAAGGTTAAAAAAATGAAATGGCAAGGGTAATACCCTTGCCCTCCCTACCCTAACCCTCAGCTACCCTGTGAGGGTAAAGGGCAATGACGGGTAATGGGTATTATTTTTTGGAAGAGGGCTACCCTACCCTACCCTCATGACTCCCCTAGGATATCAAAAAAATGTCAATACCCTGCCCTGCCCTCTTCCTGTCCTTACCCTATCCTACCCAACCCATCACCACCCCTACCATCATCGTATCAGCAAAAGGAATGCTAGACGACGGAGCAGTCTCAGGCCTGGAACTACTCGTTCCAGGAGATATGCTACGTAGCGTCGGGGCAGGCGGAGGTACTGTTCGATACACAGGAGTACTGGGCGACAAGGATCCAGAGCTGGTACCAGTAGGAGGTACCGAAGGAGTACCCTGTCCTCTGCCAGTACCAGTACCCCGTGCCCCATATCGAGATATGCGGAACGATCCGCGATGACCTGTCATACCTGATAACAACATATGATGAGATACAATAAATAATAGTACATTAGAAATATGAAAGTACAACAACGACAAGATAATAACCAAGAGAACATATGATGATATATTTTACAAGAAACATCTAAGTCCAGATAGTATATTCTAAAAGAAACATCTAAGTTCGGATAGTACATTCTATAAGAAACATCTAAGTCCAGATAGTACATTCTAAAAGAAATATCTAAAAAATGAAAGTACATCTCTCTCAATCATCTTCAGAATATTCATCTTGTTTGTCTTCCTCGACCTCATCTTTCTTTTCCTCATCCTTCTCATCTTCAGTTTCATCTTCGCCTTCGTCGGCTTTGCCTTCCTCTTCGGATAATTCTACATCTTTTACATTAGTCGTGTAATGTGTAACTTCCATGGAGTCCACATCAACAATATTGGTTACAAGAGGTAGCTCGTCCTCCTGATAAGCTTTTTCGTCAACGTCAAAAGTATCTCTAGCTTTAGTCTTGCATACTGCCCACCAGTCAGACTTCGTTGCTCCCCGTCTCGGATAAGCTGTGAAGTACACGAGCTGAGCCTGAGTTGATAGGACAAATGGTTCGTAGCCTTGATATCTACGCTTGTAGTTTATATCTATAAGACCATGCTTGTCAATTTTTCAACCTTGATTTTCAATCAGATCGAACCATTCACACTTGAACAACACGATCTTTGCTGGTTCTCTGCCATAATTATATGTCAACTCCACATTCTCTCGCAAGATGCCAAAAAAATTATTTCCTGGATCGACGTCTTTGTAGTTCAAAGATTTGATACACAAACAACTATTTTTCGTGGAATCAAGATCTAGGAAGCTGTTTCTGATCGGAGCATTTGTCGACTTGAACATAAAGCCATTGACACAGTAACTTGGCCATATTTTAACAAAAGTAATTGGTCCCTTGGCAAGAGTTCTAATTAATTCAATCTCTGGTGAAATTAGACGATCGACCTGAATACTAAAGAAGAGATAGTAAGTTATTTATTGCGCAGTTGTATTAGAAGAGGCCAGTAATTATCGAGTTGCTTACATATTCGCTCAACCAAGAAGGAAAATGACATCTCATTTCTTGTTCTAAGGCTTCGTCTGTTAGGTAAGGTCTAACCGACATCAACTCATCGTTATATGTGCTGAAAAACAACGAAGCAATCGCCGATTAGTACAATAATATTAGCTTATACTATTTTATTGAGATGACATAAACTCATCATTAATTACTTACCCCTCTAGCTTCTCCACTTCATCCTCGTCGCAATTGAGTAATATATACAACTGAGCAGCCCTTAGCTCTTCGTCATTCAAATATCTCTTCTTTATTTTCCCCGAAGGCTTTCCGAATGCATTAAATACTTTCAGTATTCCATCATTAGATTCTTGATATGATCCGTCGTCATTTTTTGGGGCCCTCGTTCTGTTCGTAGCAACATGAGGTTTGAAATACGTCGAGCAGAAGTTTATAATCTCCTCGAGAATATAGGCTTCACAAATAAAACCCTTGACCCGAGCCTTGTTTTTCACCTTCCTCTTTAGGTGGTTCAAATGTCGCTTAAACGGGTACATCCACCGATAACCGACGGGCCCACCAACACGTGCCTCGTAGGAAAGATGAATTGACAAATGCTCCATGGAGTCGAAGAAACCAGGAGGAAATACCTTCTCGAGCTTGCACAGTTATACCGCAATATCGTTCTCTTGATTTTCTAGACGATCGACGAGCAACTTAGTAGAACAAAGATCTCTGAAGAATATGCTAAGCTCGGTCAATGGATCCCAAACAACCTGGGGTAAGAATTCCCGAAATACAATCGGAATTAGCCTCTCCATGAATACGTGACAATCATGGCTCTTCATACCTGTCAATTTGTTATCCTTGAGGTCGACGCATCTTCTCAAGTTCGAAACATACCCGTTTGGAAATTTCAGACCTTGAATCCACCTATAAAGTCTGACTTTATCCTCCTTCTCCAGTGAAAAAATTTTCTTAGGCTGCTTCAACTTCCCATTCCCCTCCTCTATCAAATGAAATGCAGGACGTCTACATATTTCTTCCAAGTCCAATCTAGCATTTGGATTGTCTTTCGTCTTTCCCTTTACGTCAATTCCAGTATTAATTATGTTATCAAACACATTCTTCTCGATATGCATGACATCAAGGTTATTTCTAATCAGATTGGTGATCCAATATGGCAGATCCCAGAATATACTCCTCTTCGTCCAGTTATGAGTGCGACCAAATCTGTCACACTTGTAGCCCGTAGCAGGCTCTTCAATAGCCCTTGGTAAATCTTTTACATCTTCCCATATCGTGTATCAGGGCCACCTTGGCGGAGGATTAGCCTTCTCCACAATGCCAGCACGAAAAGCATTCATGTTCCTCCGGTACGGATGATCCTTCGACAGGAATTGTCGATGACAATCGAAGAAGCACGGTTTGCCTCCTGTTTCAAATGGAAAGCCTTAGTGCGGTCCATGCAATACGGACATGAAAGACGACCATGCGTGCTCCATCCAGCTAACATACCATAGGCCAGAAAGTCGTTGATGGTCCACATAAGTACTGCCCACATTTGAAAATTTTGTTTTCTAGATACATCGTACGTGTTGGAACCTACTTCCCACAGCTGATTCAACTCATCAATCAATGGCTGTAAATACACATCGATGTTCCTTTTCAGATTGTTCAGACCTGGAATAATAACGGTGAGGAACATATACGGAGTCTTCATGCACATCCAAGGCGGTAGATTGTACGGAGTGACGATCATAGGCCAACACGAATACTAGGATCCCGAAAGTCCGAATGGGGTAAAACCGTCGGAGCAGAGACCCAATCTGACATTACGTGGATCAGAAGCAAAATCTGGATACTCTCGATCAAAGTGCTTCCATGCTTCTCCATCAGATAGGTGATCCAACACTCCTTCGGTCTGTTCTCGCTTATGCCAACTCATGTTTTCTGCAGTTTCCTTCACTATAAATAACCACTGCAACCGCAGCGTCAACGACAAGTAGTGCATCGAATCGGTAGGCTTCCTTTCACCGACAAACGTTCCTCTACCACTACCCTTGTAGCGATCAGCACCACAAAATCTGCAAGCGTCTTCATCCTTGTCGTCTTTGTAGTACAACATGCACCCGTTGTGACATGCATCGATTTTCACGTATCCCATCCAGAGCGATCTCACCATCCTCTTAGACCGGTAAAAGTCTTTATGCAACTTAGCACCCTCAGGCAATATTTCTATAATCAACTCCATAACTCGGTTGTAGCAATCTTACGACATATTAAAATCGAACTTGATGCTCAACAATCTTGTAACCACCTCCAACGGTGAATGATCCTCACAACCAGGATATAATAGAGTCCTTGCATTCCCCAGCAACTCCATGAACTTTGTAGCATCGGCGTTCGGTGCCTGCTCAGGTGCATCATGATTGTCCGGATCGAAACTAGGCCCCGCCGCATCAAAAACCATGTTCACCAACCCATCGTCGTAAGCAGCGTGGTTGTGGACATCCACATAAGGCTCATACTCTGATGCTAAAGACACAAGTTCTCCGTGCGCGCTCCACTGATAGTAATTCAGCGTAAAACCCTTCGAGTATAAATGATACATGACTACCACTTCTGGATGATATTTCAAGTTGTGACATCTCACACACGGACACTTAATTTTGGTATCGTCCATGTATTGAGGGAACGCCTTGGCAAACTGCAGGAACTGCTGTACACCCTCTATGAATTCATCCCGTACATCGCACATGTCATCGGGATGACGGCTGTACATCCAAGAATGATTCCACAGATAGTAATTCAGATCCATATCCATTTGAGTATAATTCTGTAAGATAGATACATGCACTCGTTGAAACACTTGTAAAAATAATAGGCGCATTAATCATGACATATCCTAAACATTGAAATAGAATCTCAATTAATCATGATACAACAAGTGGTAATAGTGTATCACATGACATGACCATATAACTATAGTGTATCAGAATTGACCACACAGAAGACTTAGCATAATTAATCTCCATAAAACAAGTGGTAATAAGTCCATAATTAATCTCCATAAAACAAGTACAGCTGGTAATAAGTCCATAATTAAGTCCATAAACTCATCTCCATAAAACAAGTACAGCTGGTAATAAGTACTAATAGTCCAACACAAAATATATCCATAAAACTACACTAATGACGACCATGCAGCTCACGCATACGCTCAATGATACCATCACGCAACATCTTCTGATAAGTGGGATCGACGGCGGGAAAGCGCCATTCCACTGCAGGTGCTGGATGAATGGAACTCCCGGTCTCACTAGCTACCGGTGCTACTTCCTCCTTAACAGTAGGAGGAGCCACCTCAGCAATCTATGTTTCCCTCAAACGACGTGCCGCTACTCGAGTCATGGGTGCCATCTGGTAAAATCAAAATTCACAGAGAATATAATTGTAACATAAGCAAGCTAACTAAAGGAACCATCATCTCGTTTCAATTTGTCAGTGTCGTGTCAGTGAGTATGTCGGTGTCGTATTTTTTTATGTGTGTATGTGTATGTGTGTGTTGGAAGGATGGATTGGTGACATGTGCTTATTGGGTGTGTTGAATTTGAATGACTTAATATCAGCATTTCTGGCATTATTAGGCAGTTCAGGATGGGACAGTTCAGGATGGAATACCAAAGCTTAAATTAACCCTTACTAAGTTCATATAGTACCTAATTGAAGACACCACTATACCTATGTATATATATATATATATATATATATATATATATATATATATATATATATATATATATATATATATATATATATATATATAGGTACACAATATAGGGTATACCCTTCACTGCAGAGATAAGCCCCCATCCTCACTGTTGTTTACCACCTCATGTTGGACTGCTGTCCTAGGAAAGAAAAGAAAACCCCTGCCTAATGCACATAGAGGCCAAGCAAAGACCATTACCTGTAGGGACCTAAGACCCCTGCCTAATTAGTACTCTCCAAACTTGATTCTCTTCCTCATCTCAGTTTTAATTTGACTGATACAAAGACCCTCCCCTTAATTCCTAAACCTCTTACATCCTCCAACTGATGTCTACACTCGAGCACTCCCTGTGCAACAGAGCACAAGTGCTCTGCACTAAGTGGACACCCCTGACACTACCAAGTGGCCCTTGTCACTTCCTCACAGTTTCAGTCCCCATATCTCCTTGCATCTGCTCATAAGAAACAACAGTATCACCACTCACCCAATTTCCTGTACGTCCATCTTAAACAATCAGTCCTATTGACTATTTCAAATGTCAGTTGGAGACTGACATTCAAATCAGTCGAAGACTGATACTATATCAGTTGAAGACTGATCCCTAATCAGTTTTAGAACTGAATCCAATCAGTCCCTAATCATATCTTATTGCCCCTAGTGGCGGCTCAGTGTATCGTGTCAGTGTACGAATATAATATATTGTATCGTGTCAGTGTATCGTGTTATATTCATGTCTGTGTCGTGTCTAAACTCAGATAGAATATAGGTTAGGGTTTACCAGATCTAGGGATTTGTCGAGAGGAGGAGGAGGACGTCGTAGGTGGTTGAAGAGCAGCTCGCGGAGGGGAAGTCGGTGGAGGAGGAGCCTGGAGAGGAGGAGGAGCTCGCGGTAGAGGAGGAGCTCGGAGGAGGAGGAGGTCGCGGAGGTGGGGTCGATGGATGAGGACCCCGGAGGAGGAGGAGCTTGCGGTGGCGAGGGGGAGAGACGGTAGGAGCGGCAGTCGAGGGAGAGGAGCAGACGAGGGGGGAGCAACGGTTGAGGGAAGGAAAAAAATTTAGGGTAAATTTTTTGGATTTGGGATGGGACTGGTCCCGTGTATATTAAACAGTTAGCGATGTCATAATGACGGCACTAAACGTCGCCAAAATAAAAAATGGCGATCCAATAAATATACGTCGCTGCATGTCGCTGATTACAAAATATAACGACGTTCAGCGACTTCTCATCAACGCCACTTTCCAACAAATTAATTACAGTCACTAAATGTCGCTCAACATCGCTACTTTTGCAATCAGTGACGTTTTGCGACATATAAAAAGTACGTCGCCAATATCAAAAATATTAGCGACGTCTTAGCGAAGCGTCGCTAATTGCGTCTCTAATTTGACTTATTTTGGTAGTGCAACTGCGTGAGCGATATCTGGCCTCGTATACACCATAGCATACATAAGGCTTCCCATAGCTGAGGCATATGAAACCCGCTCCATATCTTCTTTTTTGTCCTCGATAGATGGACAGTGCACCTCAATGAACTTAAAGTGAGCCACAAGGGGGAAACTCACTTTCTTTGACCCGTCCATCCCGAAACGCTGAAGTACCCGATGAATGTACTTCTTTTGGAACAAATGCAGCAGCTTGGACTATCTCTCTCGGCTGATCTCCATCCCAAGAATAGTCTTTATTGCACCCAAATCCTTCATAGAGAAGGCTGCGCCCAGTTGGCGCTTCAACTCCGCTATTCTAGTGGCATTCTGACCCACTAATGGCATGTCATCAACATAGAGAAATAAAATAATAAAATCATCCTCGGCAAAGTACCTCACAAATAAACAATAGTCTGACATCGTCTGTGCATAACCATGCTCTCCTATAAATGACTCGAACTTCCTGTACCACTGCCTCGGAGCCTGCTTCAGACCTTACAAGCTCTTCCTCAACTGGCAGACCAAATGTGACTTGCCCTTCTCATCGTAGTTTTCCGCTTTCGATAGGTGACGGACTTCATAATATGCTTGCACCGAGTCAGATCGGTCGGGAACTAAGATGGCCATCTGACTCGATCGCTGAGCTTGGTAATAGATAACACCTTGTGGCATCGATCAAATCGATTTGCACGGACGATACGAGAATCGATCCAACTAATGGAACGACTTATGTTAGAATAAGTCCTAGATGCAGCGGGCTACGTCTTGGCGAGTGAGCTCTATATAAGAGTCCCTTCGACGGGACCGGACCGCTGTATAGTTTTCTTGGAGCTTTTGTCGCTTGGTTTTGATGAAAGTGCTTTCGCGTCGTTTTCTGAATGTAATCTACGAATTTTGAAGTGAAGGAAAAAGAAGGAATTCTAACTAAGTGTTGGTGCCATTGCAGGAGCTCGCATAACTAAAGCTTGAACGTTGCGAAGCGCTTCGACGGTCGGCACGATCAAAGTACTTGGTGGGTGATTCAGCCCCTTCTTTTCTACTCTGTCCCGCAAACGAAATTCCTTTGCCTCAAATTCATTCAAATTGAATGATGCCAAGTTAAATGCATGCTAATCCACTAAGGTCAAGAACTCGAAAAAAATGTATCGATTTAGTGTAATCTGCTCTGAATACAAGTTTCGCACATAAACGAGAAAGTTTAAGGTTCTAGTAAAAAGATAGACTATTTCACGAGCTGCAAAATAATATGAAACGTCGATTGTGGCTTACGGTACGTCGGGGAATTTGGTACCTACGGGATGGTAAGTCAGAAGTACGGCTCGGGGAAAATGATTCGTTGCATGAATAGGGCAAAAATGATAATGTCGCTCAATACTGTCCGTGCTATACAAATCCGTCTGCACATATTAAACTGTTCACGCAATAGCATGGTCATGGACAGCTTGTGCAGAAGTTGAACTTTCCTCGATGCGGTATCCGGGGCATCGGAACCGAATCGACCTAGGAGGAATAAACAACTTCATGCTTCGGCGCGAGGCATTACGGGACCTGCAGCAAGGCTTGCAACCCAAGCTGACAGGCACGTCGTAAGCCATATAAAAGTCCCTCGTGGTGCATAGCATCAATAACCGCACATATAAGATAGATCATGCTCACCTATTGTCTTATGCAGGTAGTAAATATTATCTGTGTTTTATGCAGGGACGAGCATGGTCGTGGTAAGAATTTTGATATATTATTATGTTTCACTGTATGCTTTACTACTTCAAAGATGGCTATCGATATGAACTGAATTCATTTAGTTCTAAATAGAAAAAAAACTCTAAAGCATGCCTATCTTAACAATCAGAGTCGGTTTAGACGAGTGGGTTCGTCTCGTCCACTTAGCAAGTGTGCTAATCCCCTCCCCCAATTCCCCAGGTGCAGCGGGAGCTCTAAACTGAGGCTGAAGTGCGGAGAGGCATTTTGAAGCTCTTCCGATTTTGAAGTATTTTGAAGCCAATTCATCGAAGGCTTATGTATAAAGGGGCGAATGTATGGAATGGCAAGTGTTAGTTCAGCCAGCTTGTCGAGTATATTTTTTTGTTTCAATCAATGTAGCCGGAACGACATCCAATGTAATTACGACTTGCACTTCGTTGCAAGCTGTGAATGAAAAGCATATTTCTATCTTCCTAAACTGCGTCTTATATTCTGATGTGATTTGTGAAGTTTCAACTTGGTGTTTCAACATAAAAATCAACATAACGTTCTTGCCTTGTACGAGTAAAATTTCATACTCGTACGGCATCACGCCTTAGCGAGGACGATCGATTCAGCATAACAATACCAGGGACGAATGGTTTATCGACTCGGGGCGTGACAAATTGCTATCAGAGCTCAGTTATATTTCCTCGGATTTTCAAAAAATGTTTCATTGTTGGAATGTTCGTTGCGATTGCTCGATTGAATGCTTGTCGACATGCTACGTGAAATAAAAGTTCCATACAGGTAAGCCCGTAGATATCTTGAAAATACTAACGGGTTTACTTTGTTTTGTAGGAATGACTAAGAAAAATAAGAATAATTTCGGCACAACAACCCAAATCGTGGATAGTACGTCGAGTTCAAAGAGTACTGGCCCTAGCGAGACGACGATGGAAAAAATGTTACAGTTGATGTAGCTGCAGCAGTAACAGCTTCAGATGCAAATCAAGGTCCAATTTGATGCGCAGCAGAAGCAAATGGCCGACCTAACGCAGATCATAAGCAAGATGGGGGACAATACCAAGGCAACGGTCGTTGTATCCGAAGAGAGGCAAGATGTTCAAGATGAAGTCGAGGAAAAAGTGGTCGACGGAGGGCGGAGGGCGGAGGGAGGGGAGGGGGACTGGTCGTGGAGGGAGGGGGGTCGGGGGCAGGCCGGCGGAGGAAAAAGAGGGGGGCTGGTAGGGAAGGAGGGGGGGAGGCTGGTAGGGAAGGGGGGAGGGTAGTTTAGGTTTTTTTTGTTGGAAAAAATGCCATTAATGGCCATTTCTAACGGTATATAGACGGTAGGGGCTTTATCACTCGTGCGGAGAATCTAAGGAGGTACAAACTGCTTAAGTTTTCTAAAAGGTCTTATTTTGCAAACAAGACAAATCTAGGGAGGGTTTAAATGCACTTTACCCTATATATATATATATATATATATATATATATATATATATATATATATATATATATATATATATATATACAGTAATGCTCCAAAACCAGCCGGCTGATTTATATAGATATATGAGTGCTAACAAAGCATGCGGTTTCATAATAAGAAACCAACGTATAATACAACCGTTAGATTAGATTCAACGGCTGAAATTGGGATAATATTAGGATATTTTCTTAAAACATCAGGGTTGTTTTTGAAAGTTTACCATTTATATCTTTAAACCCGTTCTATAATTCTCTCCTCTACTTTCTCTCTCCCTCGTTCTCTCTGGTAATAATAATAATAATAATAATAATAATAATAATAATAATAATAATAATAATAATAATAATAATAATAATTAAAAAAATCTTTCCAACGCTTCATCTGCGGTCATTGTCCCCTCTCCATGGCGGACACCGTTCCCTCTCCACGGAGGTCAGCGCCATGGAGAGGTGGCAATGACCGCAGAAGAAGCGTTGGGAAGGGTTTTTTTTTACCGGAGAGAGAAAGTAGAGGAATGAATTTTGGAACGAGTTTAAAGATATAAATGGTAAAGTTTCAAAACAACCCTGATATTTTAAGAAAATATCTGAATGTTCTCCCAATCTCGGTCGTTGAATCCAATCTAACGGCTGTATTATAGGTTGGTTTCTTATTATGAAACCGTCTGCTGGTTTTTGAAAAAATTATCCTTCCAATCTCAGCCGTTGAATCCAATCTAACGGTTGTATTATAGGTTGATTTCTTATTATGAAACCCCGGTTTTTTTAGCACTCCTCTCTGTATGAGGATGGATCCGCATCCCCTCATTTTTTGCATCCACATGTTAACAACATTTGGATCTTATTTAAGTCATCTAATCTTGACCGTTGATCTGAACCATTCAAATCAATAGTTAAGATTTAATGACTTAAACCAATATTCAATTGTGGATAGCATGGGGATGAAAAAAATTAGGGACGTGGATCCCTCTCTCTTAGGGGTGAGCAACGGTTCGGTTCGGTTCAAACCGAACCGTATATATGAAAACCAAAATAACCGTAAACCGTATTTCTCAAAACCGAAAACCGAACCGTTTTTATGAAAATCGAACAAAACCGAACCGAATTAATTCGGTTCGGTTTTCGGTCGGTTCGGTTTCATGGGCCAATGTGTCGGATCTTCAAAATTTTTAACAAAATGAGCATATTTAAATAATAATTTATTTTAAAAATATGGTTTTATTATATTTATGAATTATTATATTACATAGTGTGAAAAATATTAGTATATATAAATTGAGGGTAGAGAGAGAGAGAGAGAGAGAGTGCTCAAAGAAATACTGATAGAGAATAGGAGAGGAGAGTGCGCTTAGTTAGGGTTTACGAAACATTAGTATATGTAGATTGATGATAGTTTAATAAATTATTATATCTAAATCGGTTTTCGGTTCGATTCGGTTATCCGGACCAAGAACCGAAAACCGAACCGTTATTTTAAATTTTTAAATTTTCAAACCGAAAACCGAACCGAAAACCAAAAAACCGAACCGTTTGTGATATTTAGGTTCGGTTCGGTTCGGTTTTCAACCGTTATATGCTCACCCCTACTCTCTCTCTCTCACTCTCTCACTCTCTCACTCTCTCTCTCTCTCTCTCTCTCTCTCTCTCTATATATATATATATATATATATATATATATATATATATATATATATATATATAATATAAAATCCCAAATAAATCATTTTATATTTAAAATATGCAATTCATACCACTATCATGATTCACCCAAAAAATACTAGAAGCATGACAATTTATATTTAAGCAATACACATGAGTATTAAATAGAGTCTTAGTATGACTTGCTCTTCATTTTTTTTTGTTTTTGTTTTTTTAAATGTATTAATCAAATGTTTTTTTTATCATCTTTTATTGTTTTCTCTTTCTGATTAGAGATGTTGGAGATAACCAACAAATATCATAAGAATTCTTCTCATTGCAAAAGAGGATAAAAGACTCCTGCTCCATTGGGTCTTTTCTCTCATTCTATATGTAAATTTTTTTTTTACTTGCTGCTTTTCTCTCATTCTATATGTAATTTTTTTTTTACTTCCTTCTTCCTCATTTCCATCAATCATATCTGTAACCTTATGTTTCATTTTTTGCTACTTATTAGTTATGTTTCATTTTGTTTGTGACAGGATGAGTCTGCTATTTCTAAATTGATACCGCGTCGAGTGAAATTAAATAGAAATTATATCTAAGTAGCAAAAAATCAACGATACAAGAATAATTTCTAAAAAAATTATTTAACTAAACATTTTTTTTAAAGTTTTATAGTTTGCAGCATCGTTCGATACTAATCCGATACGTTCGATACTAATACGATTTAGCTTGTCCCGATTCGATAACGACCGATACCCGATAGTGACCTATACCGACATTGGGAGATCTCTTTTTCTGTCAATTCCTCAAAGAAAAATTGGATGAAAAAGACATGGTTGTAAAGGAAGAAAACTTACATATGACATGTAAACCAATCAGTGCTGGATCAGTGGCGAGGCTACGATTCGATGGAGGTTACATCAGAGTTCCGACATAACACCGGCAGGACCTTGCCGATCTACAACTCGCGTTAGCATTGAGGTGAGAGAGAGGGTGATTGGCTAGCGAACTTGCAGTCTTTGCATAAGAGGGTTTATGCTGTTTGATTCTCGGAAAAGAAAGTAAATCATTTTTTTTTTTAAATTTTCTTGCAGTTCTATATAAAATAGTATAATACGACAAATAAATAAATATTCTTTTTTAATTCTATGATTCTGCAAATCAAGAAGGCCTTAGGATTTGTCAGTCTGATGACGAGATGTTATATCTACTTTATTATATAATGTCAAAAGTAGACTTCACCGTAAAATTTTTTTTTCAAAAATATCCTTTACTATATTTACTACTTACAAAAAATAATTAAAATTAATGAAAGGTATCTAGATAAATACAAGAGTTGTCCTTTAATATTCCTTATTACAACGACTGTTAAATGCATTGAATATCTGAAAATGAGGCATTGAAAAATGTATGTTCTTTAGCATAATTTATTCATTGAAAAAATGAACAAATTTTGACTACAATTGTCTTTAATCTTTCTAATAATATATGTTGTACCATGTAATTGCAGCACTTGGTGTTAGAGGATCAAACAAATTAAAAGTTCAAGATTCAAGCTTATCAATTCAAATCTCCAACTCATTCATATCAATCATCATGGATAAGGAGAATATTCAAGCTTGTCAATTCAAACATTCAACTCATCCATATCAATCATCATAGATAAGAATGATATTTCTTGATATATTATTGTTATCTTAGATTATTTTGTTCTATCTTTACTGTTAATATTTCTTATAAATAAGAAGGCCATCAATGTAATCGGTGTGGTTGAGATTTTAACCCATCTCCATATGTTGATTATGAGATTTTTCATCTACCTATTTTTTTTCGTTTTTTCTTTTTGGTATCAAAGCAGATTGTGATCACTCGACACAACACTGTTTGTTTCCAAATACATCATCACACACAATCCAAACACTCTCACAAAAAATTTAATCCAAACACCAAAAAATTCCAAATCCTACCGATACAGAAAATTTCGCACAAAAACCAAATCTAAACAATCCCACACACCAAATTCGAACAATCCAACTGATGCATCACACCAAATTCAAACAACCTAACACTCCAAATCCAAACAATCCCACACATCAAATCAAAATAATCTGATCTATCTTTTTTCGTGGGTGGAATCAGAACACTCCATGTTGTGTGGGAAGCTCTCAAAAGCAATACCAGACAAAATAAAGGACAGAAAAGATGTGGATGAACTTGATACCCTCTCTCAAACAAGTCCATGGTGCTCTCTCACAAACAAGCCCAAGATGGTGGTTGAACTGCTCTGGAATCATTACTTGAAAAACTATGTATGGCCACCACGCACAGTTTGCGGGGAGATGTTAGAGGATCCAACAGATTACAAGTTCAAGATTTAAGTTTATCAATTCAAACCTCAAACTCATCCATATCAATCATCATGGATAAGGAGAGTATTCAAGCTTATCAATTCAAACCTTCAACTCATCCATATCAATTATCATGGATAAGTATGATATTTCTTGATATATTATTGTTATCTTAGATTATTTTGTTCTATCTTTACTGTTACTATTTCTTATAAATAAGAAGGCCATCAATATAATAGGTATGGTTGAGATTTTTAACCCATCTCCATATGTTGATTATGAGATTTTTATCTACCATTTTTTTACTGTTTTTTCTTCCTCTGATCAAATATATTGATAACATTAATAATATCATATGCACATATTTACCCTTTCAATTTTCATGAATTAGTTTCAACAAAGTAAGTGAACCTATTTGAACATGATATATATCTGTACTATTATAAAGGGGCTTCAAAACGACTTAAGATTGAACCGTCTAAGCCGTGTATATCATCAACCATTTTCTTTTTATAAAAAAATAAATTATATAAAAATGTTAACAAAAGTTTCAATTTGTTATATATATGCAAAATAGGGAATCGAACTCAACCAAACAAAAAAAAAACCTCTCACCTTAACCACATGAACTGAAAACTATACTTAACAATAATTGGATAATATTTTATTATACGTTATCAAACGTGCAAAACACGTGCATTTGCTAGTGCGATTATAACCACATCGATGCTATGTAGGATAGTTAATGTCTTGCTTTCTTCCGAATTCAAGTATTAACTTAGTCGATGCCTTCATTATTTTTTCTTTTGCAGTTATATTTTATATTATATTGTTTCATTCCGTTGTTATAGTCTACCATTTACAAGTTATATATATATATATATATATATATATATATATATATATATAGAGAGAGAGAGAGAGAGAGAGAGAGAGAGAGTGAGTCCGGATCGGGAGTCCCTTTTCCGGAGTCCCGCCGAAGCTCCCTCATCCTTGGCCGTTGGATCGAGGGGACATGTCCGCGGGCCCCATGCAGTCCGTTCGATCCAAAGTTGATAGACCAACTTTTTACACAGGCAAAAAAACTCAAAATATGCGGCCTTAAGAATATACGTATGTTAAAATTAAAAAAATTTACTCTTTAAAAATTTAAATCTTTCATTTTAAAAACAAACATATCTTTGTCTTAAAAAATAAAGCTTATCTATCAATTTATTTTTAGAGTTTAAACAAAGAGATATTTATCTATTTTTAAAAATAGAGATAGATATTTTAAAAACTATCTTTAGAAAAAAATATACATTTAAAAATTATATTTCAAAATTTAATTTTAATATTAATGTTAATATTAATGTTGATATTAAATTTAATTTTTAACTTTAACATTATTTTTAATTTTAATATTAAAGTTAAATTAAATCTTAATCTTAATCTTAGTCTAAATAAAAATCTCAATCTAAATCTAACCTAAATCTTAATATTAGATTTTTAATGTTAATGTTAATGTTAAAATTAATTTTAATTTTATTATTAACATTAACATTAATTTTAGTGTTAGTTTTAATTTTAGTGTTAATTTTGAATTTTAATGTTAAAACTAAAAATAATATTCAAACTAAAATTAACATTAAAATTATCACTAAAATGAACATTAACATTAAAACTAATGTTAAATTAAAATTAATATCAACAATAACATCAACACCGAAAAATTAACATAAGAAACAATAGTAAAATTAACATTAAGGGTGTATTTGATTGCAAGGTGGAAAATACGTGTAAAAAAATTAATTCCAAGGAATTATTTTCCTACAAAATTTTTTTACATGTAATTTTAAAAAAAAATCGTGTAAAACTTAATTTGGATGTTTGATTGCATTATCTTCCACGAACAATAGTTATTTTTCCTGGAAAATGGTATTTTCCTATAGGTTGGACAAGTTTCATTTTCCACTATTTTACAAGAAAATATGGAAAATGATAGTTTTTTGGAAAATTATTTCATGCAAAATATAAGCTATCAAACACTACAATCGGTGGATAATTTTTGATGGAAATATTTTCCATGAAAAAAAATTCCAATCAAACACAACCTAATATTAAGATTAACATTAAAATTAATATTTTTAAATATAATTTTTAAAGCTATATTTATTTTTAAAGAGAGATATTTTTTTCTTCAAATCCATCTCTATTTTAAAAATATATAAAATTAACTTATCTATCTCTATTTTTTAAAATAAATAAATAAATATCTCACTATTTAAAATATAAATAGACTTATCTTTTAGATAGAGGTATGTTTGTTTTTTTATAAAAAGATTTATCTCTACTATTATAAAGGGGCTTCAAAACGGCTCAAGATTGAGCCGTCTAAGCCGTGTATATCATCAACCATTTTCTTTTTAAAAAATTAAATTATGTAAATAAATATTAAAAAAAGTTTAAATTTGTTATATATATATGCAAAAATGGAGAATTGAACTCAACCAAACAAGAAGAAAATTTTCCACCTTAACCACATGAGCTATAAACAATATTTAATTATAATTGGATAATATTCTTATTATACGTTACCAAACGTGCAAAACACGTGCATTTACTAGTTTTTTAAAGAAAAGATATATATATATATATATATATATATATATATATATATATATATATATATATATATATATATATATATATATATATATATAATAAAATATGTGTTGTGCGTGTGTGTGTAGTAAAGGAATCAGATGACACATATAATTTGACACCTAAAAGAACACGCAATCTCGGTCGTACATCAATAGAAAATAATAGTTCATATTTGTCTGATGTGGCCACTGACTATATTTATGGATGGTAGTTTCCTTTTCCAACAATCACACCACATAAATTGTACATCCTACTAATTATTAAAACCTACTATTCAGTACCAAAATAAGTCATATTAGCGATGCTAAAGGACGTCGCTAAACAACAGAAAAATGTTTCTAATTTTATTAGCGACGAAAAGACCATGGCGCATAATACATGGTCGCTAACTGGAAATCCGTCGATATTTGTTGCTATAGCGACGTAACTTTGCGACAACACACATCGCTAGAATTTTATTAGGCTAGCAACGTTTACCGACATGGCGTTGCTAATGAGCGACACGTTTTTAACACAGGCTAGCGACGTGCTGATATGTACATAGCGACGTTGGCCGACTATTTTACTGACATGGCCTACTTGTCGTGTTAGTTAAGTAGCGACGTTCAGCGATGTACTGGTTTCAGGTTAGTGACGTTCTGATACACATTTGCGACGTAACATGGCATCGCGAAGTGTCGCTAAATTCTACAAAAAAAAATGATTCTGATTACTTTTTCTATATAGCATTGTACCTGTATTTTAAATAATCGTTTGCAAATAATAGACCCGGAGCAACCCTGCATAGAATTTCCTGAGTTCGCCGGCCCCTTCGGTGGAACACTTAACACCCGTAAACCAATATAGAGACAAATGATAAAAATGCACTACCAATAATCAAATAAATAGAATCCGTCGACTAGAAAGACAGTAAATAACCGGGTCGATACAAATCCACTACCAAACGGCTATAAAAAGAGTTTATTCGATAATGTTCAACATAACACAAACTGTCACTAAATGTATAAATAAAATACATAAAGACCCAACAATGGGTCAACAACACAACAAATAAAAATAAATCCAATAAAAGACTACGTCTGGTCAGTAGGAGGAGGAGGCAGTCCCTGCATCTGAGACAACATGAGCCTATACTGTGTAGGGGTCAGCGTCATCGGTGAAGACTCATCAGTAGAAGGAGGAGGAGGCAGTGGAACCGATACAGTCGGTGTGGATGACGATGCACGACCAGGAAGTGTCTGCTCCATAGCTAGCAGTCTAGAGTTGATGGAATCCATAACATCCGTCAGCCTCGAAACCTGATCACCAATAGCCACCTGCGACCCATGCAACGTGTGAACAGCAAGATCCGCCCTCTCCTGTATTGCCTGAGTGGCACGATCCGTCCTCTCGCCCGTCTTCCTAATGGTGCGTTCGAGCATATCAAATCATGCGGTAAGCGTCGCATCATCCGTCTGCTGCTTTGCAACAGCTCGTCACACAGCTCAGTAACCTGGCGACGGAGTTCCTCCACTCGTACCGACTCCTGTGAGGGCTGTGGAGAATGCACACTGGCAGATGGGGCCTTGGATGACTTCGTCGCCACAAAGGCGTTGTAGGATCCCATACCGTAGTACGTACCCCTCTGAAGACCACCAATGACGGTCATCCAGAGCTCGTCCAACGTCCGAGTCGGAGGGGGCTGCGAGGAAGTAACATCCCCTCCCTCCGTAGATGCAGTAGTAATCTCACGCTCTAGCCTAAGATACTCATCCTAGAAAAGTACACATCTCGATAAGCATAATATTTACTACCAACCTAGTTGTTCTACATCTATGAATATATATTACATATTTCTTAAGTTATAGTAAAGTTAGTGACACGTAAAGTAATACTTACATAGCTCTGCGTGGCCCGATCATCGATAAGCTTTTCGTCCTTCCGATATATGGCCAAGAAGACGGTCACCATATTGGCATCCTCACCCCTCTTTATCTGTTATAATAATTTGTTTGTTATTGAAATTAAATATTTTAATTATTTTTACTTTCATTAAAATAATATATTACAAAAAATACATACCAGGCGATGAAAATGTTTCGACATGGGAATCGAGCCACCACACCACTTCTCTGCCCTCGTCCTAGCCGCCTTCACCTTCTCCAACCGTTCCTTGTACCTAGGAGCGTCGAATCTAGTCTCCATCGCAGTCTACTGCTCGGACGTGATCCAACCTTGGATCGATTTTTCGGAGCGGTCTCAAGCCTTTTGGTCGTCGATCGCATCCCGGATCAACTTGGCAGCAACGACAGAAAATCGCTTATCAATTATCTCAGCCCGGTGTGGTGGATAAAAATATATTTTCTACAATAATTAAATTAGTTATATAATATGCATAGAAGATGATTTATACTAAAAATAATATACTTTAGTTACCTTAAGTGGGTAAACTAGAAAGCCCCCTCTCGTCCGAGGTATCTGAGTAGTTGATCCGAGGGCCCCCTTAGTTGGACCTCTGAAATAGCTCCAATGCCCTTTGAACTGACGGGACATGATATCTACACAACGGTAATTAAATTCATGAATATATTGATATAAGTATAAATAAATGTTAACTAATTAACTTACTTTGTAGGCCCGTCTGACCAAATTTTCATCATTGTCTCGTCCGGAGGGGCGCATGGGGGATCGCTCGGATCATATAGAAACGGCGTTGGTGCGACCTCCTCCACCTGCTCCTCCATCTCCATAGTGCCGTCCGTAGGAGGAATGTTGGACGGGCTAGGATCAGGCCTGGAACTGTCCGTCCCAGGAGTACTTCCACGTACCATCGACGTATACGAAAATCTGAGTGGTTGGTACATTGGAGTACTAGAAGACGACGGTCCAGAACCATCATCCAGAGTACCACTCCGGCCACCGGTGGAACATCTACCACTACCGGATTCTCCTCTACCTGTGGAACCTCTACCGGTACGGGATGCACCGAGGTACGATCCTCTGTGTCCTGCCATACCTGATAAAAAATAGATATCTACAAGAAATGTAATACATATTCAAAATCAAATATGCATGCATTTAGCATATCACAGTTTATAAAAATAGATCCGGAGCAACCCTCCATTGAATTTGTAGATAATAACCATACATTTAATATATCACAGAAACATCCATGTCTAGATAATAGCATCCAGAAACATCCATGTCTAGAAAATAACCAAATCTATATAATAGCATCCAGAAACATTCATGTCTAGAAAATAATCGAGTCTACATAAAAACATCCAAGTCTAAATAAGTCTACCGAAAACAAATTCGGTCAAAAATCATATCATATATATCTACCCTCTACGCTAGGGAAGATAGAACTCCTTCAGCCAGCACGCATAATGTCACGTCCAGATTTCGTAGAATCGGTAATCGTCCCCCGGACGTGATGTCGTACGAACCTAAGTTGTGATCGCACAAGTCATAGTCATAAAGGTTATCCAAAACACAACATCTAAGAGAGAGTACAACACATTGAGACATAAAACTTTTTATTTTATTGATAACTTACATCATTTACAAGACTCTATTACAATCATGTCGTGCGGGCTATAAAATGACTCGATTATAAAGTGAACGCCAATGAGATAGTCGTTCCATACATACATTCCCTTTATTTACAACAAAAGTATTCCAGCCACCTGGGATGGAGGGAAGCTGAGACATATTCCTTGGACTGTTGCAGAGAGTCTTCAAAAGTTGAGTAGCAGGGGGTCTTCGACTTGAGGTCGAAGCTTCAAAACACGAACGTCGCCTTGGCTAGTTGCCATGTTCCTCCTGGTTTGGGGTACCTGTAGAGAGCAAGGGCCCATACTTACACATGTACTGGCGAGTGGCTAATTAAGCCCAAGCTCTCATTTGGTTCAAGAAATACTAAGCTTATTTGTGATCTTTCTAACCATCCTAAAGAATTTCAGACAAGCATATTGTAGCTCCCCTTCCTGAAAATTTTTGAAATATTTTTTTATGATTTATTTGATTTAAATGGTAATTTTTAGAATTTTATAAATAATTAATTAGTTAATTATTACGATAGATGATTTTAGCCATGGTTAAGAATTTGAGTACAAGGTGACTAGAAATCATGGCACGGATAGTGTAGTGGCGTACTTTGACTAGTGTATTAGCCTTGGTAGGGAAGGCCGAGCCATAGGGATGTCCTAACTAGGAAAACCAGGCTAAATTGTAACATGGCCCTATAAATAATCTAATTATTTAATTATTATTGATTATTGACTTGTAGGAGATCAGGTTGTACCAATTTAGTTCGGATTGGACCCGAACCAAATCCAAGCTCATGTAGTCGAGTAGTGAATTCAGAGACGTTCATATAGATGTATATATTGACTATTATTATATTGGTATTTATGTTTTGGTCTAGAGAGTATATTATTGTTATACTGCTTAAATATATTAAATATGTTATTTCTAGTTAAATGATATTTTACTTAGAAAATGGATGAAAATTCTTCTTG